>JASCZW010003580.1:0-27500 GCA_034211315.2 Aedes japonicus
GGCAGGCTTGGAAATATAGCAGATGTTTTAGGAAAATTGAGCGAAAGGGCATGTGTACAGTTGTACTCGAACCAACGACATTTTTGCCTAACATCCCACTGCGGGGTAGGTTGTAGGTAGGTGGGGAACAGTATCACATCGCTTCACGGTGTTTCTCTCCGAGGTCTCTACGTTGGAGACGACGAGAAAAACTTTAGTGATCGTCAGTCGGTGCAAATCAAAACAAACCCAAAAAAGGAGAGAGTTCCTCTCCCATGTGCGCATCAGTAAACAGAGTGCACACAATAGATCGCTAGAATAACTATACAAGCCACAGTGATACATGAGCGTCTTCCAACCGGACATTTTTGCCTCTTGAAGTGGCGGACTTAGTCCGTGCTTCAACCTACCCCGCAGTGGGATGTAAGGCAAAAATGTCGTTGGTTCGAGTACCACTGTACACATGCCCTTTTCGCTAAATTTTCCTAAAACATCTGCTATATTTCCAAGCCTGCCGCACACTAGCGGAGCTATCAAAACTTTCTCTTCATATCTTTCATTCTAGCCAAAAACATTGTTGTTCACTCTTGGTGCCTCATGGTGATGAGCGAACATCTCCTTCTTTATCATAATCGTTACTCCTCGCACGGAGAATGTATACCATAACAATTAATGTATGTTCCGTGAAGTGCTCTGCAGAAGTTCCCTGAAGTTTTCCGAAGAACTTTCCTAAAATTCTCTGCAGAACTTCCATTTAATTTTCTGTAAAATTTCCCTGATGTTCTCTGAAGTATTTCCCTGAATTTTTCTGCAAAAATTCTGGAAATTTTCTTACTGAAGTTTTCTGCAGAATTTCGCTGAATTTCTCTGAAGTCCTGAAGTTCTCTGAACAATTTCCCATGTTCTTGTCAGAACTTTCCTGAAGTTCTTCGAAGAGATTTCCAGGAGTTCTTTGCAAAACATCTTTTAAGTTCTCTAAAAGACTTCCCTGGAGTTTTCAGAAAGACTTCCCTGAAGTTCTCCGTGGAACTTTCCTGAAGTTCTCTGCAGAACTTCCCTGAAGTTCTTCGAAAAACTTTTATGAAGAGTTCTGAAGATTTTCATGAAATTCTTCGAAAAACTTCCATGAAGTTCTCTGCAGAACTTCCATGAAGATCTCTGCTGAACTTCCCTGAATTTCGCTAAAGAACTTTCATGATATTTTTTGATGATTTTTATGAAGTTTTTCGAATAAATTCCATGAAGTTCTCTGAAGAACTTGCCTGAAGTTCTCTGCAGAATTTCTTGGTTTCTTGCAGAATTTCCATGAACCCTATTGTTTTTCTATTTTTGATTTTTTTTTCTTTCTTCAATCAATTTGCACTTTTAGTACAAGTAAATCTTTTAGAAAAAAAGCTTAATTCAATTATTTGAATGCTGTCAGTTAGCCTAGACAACCACCTGTAGATATGTCCATCTAAATTTTGAAACCATCATTAATATTAATGACGCCGATATACGTTTGAACTTTTCTATGAGGCTTTGTGCACAAATTACGTAACGCATGAAGGGGGGGGAGGGGGGTTGAGCAACCGTTTCTTATTGTGACATATGGGGGAGGGGGGGTTTTAAAATCGTTACGTAACAAAATTACCAATATGAAAAAAAATTTAAAAGTGAGTAACCAATTTCCATCAATTAAATTTCCTGTGTGCCTAGCAAAGTAGAAAGTAGCAAGTACACTCAGCCAAATAATCTTAAGAATTTCATAAGGTTCATCTTATGAACGATGCTTTGGAATTTCATAAGGCTGGCTTGTGAATAGATTTTGTTTCACACGACGTTGTTCTTGTACGCTTTTAAGCTTTCCTGATTACAAGTGTTGAAACATAGTAGTGGGCAAGTCACTGAACCCATAACCCATAACCAGGTTGCTCCAATTTTTTGTTTTTTCAACATCAATATATTTCATAAGATAAATTTATGGAATTCATACTAAATTCTTATAGCAAATAATCATAATGGAATCTTATGAATATCGAAAGTTTATTTCGCTGAGTGTAGAAAAGCCTGTTGAGATGGCGGATTTATCCGTGCCTTGACCTACGCCGCAGTGGGATGTTAGGCGATAGTAAAGTTCTTGATTCGAGAACTACTTTACCTATGCCCTTTCGCTCAATTTTCAATACTTCTATTCTTTTTTTTTTTTTTGTCTTGATTATCGAGATTTTTAGCCTCGGGCTTGTTTATCTACCGTCGTAGTCCGTCAAACACAACTTTTGGGCATTTTCGTAACTTCTCCGGGGGTGAGATTCGAACTCGTGACTTAGGCGTGAGAGGTATGGATGCTAACCAATACGCCGGGTCGCCCCCACTTTTATTCTATTTCCAACTTCCCGTACACTAACGGGATTTTCAACACTTTCTCTTCATATCTTTCATTCTAGCAAACATTACTGTCCACTTTTGATGACTCATGCTGATAAGCAAAGATCTCCTCCTACATCAGATAGAAAAGGGTTAATTTATACTAGTTGAGAACTATGTTTAAAAATTCTGGGAAATACGTCAAATGAAGGGTTTCGAAAAAAATTCGGAACTGAGCCGAAACTTTGTATTTGTATTATTACAACGTTTATCATAACTGGTACACTGCACCAATTATCACTATAGTTTTAAATTTTGGTTCCTTTCATGGCCAACGGCATGTGTTTCTTATGGGAGTTGCCATAATAGAAACACATTAATGGCCAAGTGATGCATCTGAAATTTTATGAAAAATGGATTAAGTCTATCTTTTGATTTACGACCAAATTCTAAAGCTTCAATAAATGGAAACGTACACTGAAAATAAATTTTAGTAAATTAGCTTTCACTTGTTTCGTAAACATGGATTATGCACATAGAACAAATGTCTCGTAAATTATATGAAACATTCATATTGCTTGTCTTCTAACAAAACGCTATCATTACACCTTTTTTTGTACAATGCACAAAATTAATTTCGTGAAGAGCTTAATAACTCCTCGTGGTTGCCTTTTTTCAAATATATTTTGAGCCGATAAAGTAGAACTGTCAGTCGTTTATGCAACCACCGAAGAGCCGTTTCTTTTCTATTGGTAAAAAATTACTCGTAGCTATTTGTATTGTTTTCGTAGAATGAATGAATGTTCTTTTTGTGTCAACAAATGCTTGACAGATGCGCGTGTGGCTTTTGATACGAAGGCAGCTTCGTAGAAAGTACAAATCAGTTTCGTTGTAGAAAACAACGAATAGATTTGTTAGGCCTACCTTCGATCGTAATATAAACGAAAATGAATTTTCAGTGTACTATTTAAATGTGATCTACTAAACGAAAGGAATCTTATTGGCGCAATTTTCTATAAATCGTACATCTACACGCTGAGAAATATATTGTTCTGTTTAGATTGAACAAATTTTATTGTTGACTCACGGCTTACCCATAATTTTTATTTATTAAAACAACACTGATTTAATTTTTGAACCAACAACATTTTTTTTTGTTTCTAAAAGCACTGCAAAGAAGGCTTCTATTGAAAACAAAAAGCATTTATTGTTGAATAAAAAAATAAGCTTTTTGGAAACAAAGCACCTCTGCATTGATTCGACCAAACCGGTTTAATTGAAAAAAAAACATTGTTTATTTTTATTTGGACCATTGAAATAATCAGAAATTTTGTTAAATTTTTTATTGATTGTTGATTTTATCAAATTATTTTGTTGAATCAATAATGATTTCTGATTAAATAATTTAAAGACATTTGAATAAACTTGTTGAAGTAATATTTGTAACAGTTTAAAGAACATTCATTAACCTGAATAAATGCAGTACAATGAGTGCAATATTTTTCGTAATCTTTATATTAGCTTTAAGACACTTAAATGAAATGAATTGAATGATGTAAGCAATCTTTACTATTTTCAAGTATATTAGAATTAAACATAAAAACAACAACAATAACAGTTTTTGTGATGATTTTATCACAATTGTGAAATGGTGGGGGGGGGGAGGATCCGTGAGCGTTACATAATTAAAGGGGGAGTCTGGTCACGCGTTACTTATTGTTACATAGGGGATGCAGGGGTCCAAAATTCCGGTTTTTTGCGTTATGTAATTTGTGCACAAAGCCTGACTGGACTGTACGATAGGAGTCAAGGAAATATTTATATATTTATGTTCACGAATGAGAACTTTGTTCTTTCAAAGTCAGCCATACAAAGAAATCCTTTGTTAGGGGTGGAAAATTACGCTGTTGTTTTAGGCTCATACCAAGCTACTTCGCGTCCTTTGAATGCATTTGAGTGAGTACTTTCCTGATTTCAGTTGGTAATTTAGTCGAAGTAAAAAAAAATAATACAGGAGAAGAAATAATTAAAAATCTAAACTCGATGTAATTTTTGGGTGTCTATTATTTTTATTTAGCTTTTAAAAATTAATGTGATTACTTTAGAATCTGAATTTATTGAGTGCAAGATCATTGGATCATAACAATTAAAAAACTGTTCTAAATTTTGTGAATTAAAAATTCATGTAAGCTTAATAAGTAAACGTAAGAGCAATTTAAATAAGATTTCCGCGTTAATAGGCCTCTGTGCCCGGTCAACGTGGGCGGCTAGTACCGGATAGAACAACTAGTAACGGCTAGTATCGACAAGTATCGTCGGTTCTGGACGGTCCTTTAGCAAGGACAAGCTCCATCTATCGCTTGTTGTTGGTGACACAGCTTTAAGACCATCAGGTCCAGTTTCGGTCACGGCACCTTGGTAGTGCAACATCTACTATTGTGTAGGACGACTTTCTTGCTACACTGTGTGATATGAGCGTGAACACCGTGAAAATTATCAGCTCAAAACTCCACGACTTCTGGGGACGCCTTTACCTCTAATTTGCCAGCCAAATTTATGCTGACGCTGGTGCATACGAAAAACATCCAACGAGGGAGCGGATACACCGAAAAGAAAACAATAAGGTCAGATTTGTCCGAAAATTTGCTTGTTTTGTAGAACCCAATAAAACGTGACGTCACAGTAGGATACTATTAGGTTTTCCCTGAATAAATTCCAAGTTGTTTAATTTAAATTAAGTCGTTAAACTCAATGAATTTAAGATAAATAGTTTCGTGGCTCGTAAATTTGAATAAAATATACATTATTTCTAGTTTAGATTCTCCACTTTGTTATGTGCGTCACTTGGTTTGTATATATTAATTAGTTTGGATTGGGTTTCTTTCAACGGTTACATTTTTCTTCTTAGGTTAATTTTGAAGATTTTAATTCGCGTACTTAATTTATTTATTCTCTTTATTCTACAATTTGATTAATTGGCTTTGCACGTTTGTGTCCAGAGCTGTTATCTTTGAAAACTTTTGAGCAACCTGCCCTAAGAGGGTTGTTCCATGCCGGGTGAATTAAGACAGAGTTAACGGTCCTTTTTATTTAGGAAGGTGGCGCTTAAGCCGTTAGCTGAGCGTAACAAGGAGAACGTTACAAAGTTCTCTGAAGAACTTCCATGAAGTTCTCTGAAGGACTTACCCGAAGTTTTGTGAAGAACTTCTCTGAAGAAGTAACCAAGAACGTACTAAAAATACCAATATTGGGGTTATCAGCCTCTCATGTGTACTAGCGATGAAATTTTTTTACATAACTCACAGTAAGTAGACCATCTGGAAGTCCATGATTACTCGACTAAATTTCCTGAAAACAATACATAATCTAGAAATCAACATACAAATATTACAAAAAGTTCCCAGGAACAATAGCACCACTTAGCGGACGAGTTCTGAACTAATTCCTTTTATCCTGAGTAAGTGTCATAACTTTCCATCATATTCCCTCATTCCAATACAACCTTGACATAAACAGCTAAAACCCAAATTCTTGACCTGCTGAGAAATTGCTCAGTCAATAAACAAGCAACTTTTAAACCTTTTCCATTTCCATCTTCCATAATTTTCAAACTTATTATATTGTTTGCACAAGTACAACGACCCCTCCACATGATTTGCCAATTTATTAATACAGGTACAGGGTGATGAAACTTACATCAAGGCAGACTTTAAACAGCTTTCTGGACAGGAATTTTATACGGAAACGGGACGGGGAAAGATGGCAGATTTTTTCAAGCAAATTAAACTGTCAAAGTTCGCGAAGAAATATGTGATGTGTCAAGCCATCTGTACCTCTGGTTTGAAGAGCATCGTTTACATTGCGACTGGACCCGTCAACCAGGAAATTTATCTGAGCGAGTGCCTACAAAAACGTCTACTGCCTTCCCTGAAGAGACACAATTGTTCCATTCTATTTTGGCCGGATTTGGCATCCTGCCATTACGGAAAAAAGGCCATGGGGTGGTATGCTGCCAACAACGTTCAAGTGGTGCCCATGGACAAGAACCCTCCCAACACGCCAGAGCTCATCCCGATCGAACAATATTGGGCCATCGCCAAGCGGAACCTTAAGAAGACTTAAGCTGTTGTGAGCGAGAAGCTTAGCTGAATATTTCTCTTGTATTCTGTATCCTAAAGAGTTTGAGTTGTTTAGTGGAATACCTGTAACTATAGTTACTGTATTCTGTATTAACTGAACTTGAAAAAGAAATAAAAAACTAGAAGGGACAGCCCAATGGGTTGTACGCAAAGTTGACGTAGGACTAGCTGAAGCAATGTGCAAATCTAGATCGCTTGATTGTTTAATGAGTGGCCGAAATTGATTTCCTTCCAAATCGAATTCCTATACACTAAACGTTCGCACTACAACCTTTATTGATATAGCCTGTCTTGGTATCTACATTCATACATCTTGCTTTCACTGAAAATAATATGTATGACATATGATAACAAGATACTCTAGATCACGTAACATACCTTGCAGTGCGAATGAGTTTTGTCTCATTTGGGAAACTTTTACTCAAGAAGCTGGTTTGATTCACCTCCAATTGCATACGGTTTTCGCTAGGCTTATGTGTGTACAACACTGCTAAAAGTGCAAATGTTGAAACATTACTGGCTTCGGCACAGGAATGATGTTTTTCACAATCGATTATCCTGAAACCCAGCCTCCAGCTTCTTCAAAACACATGTCAACTTTCTTTTCCAGTTGCTTTCATGGCCCTGAAAAGGGCCATTTTGGGTTCGAGGGAACAGCTACTAACACCGCCTCATTTCGTCACTGAAGCTGGTTTACTTGACCATGGCTTCGTTTCGCTCGGAGACCTCGTGTTAAGCTAGCTCTCCCGGCTGCTCGATCGAGGGGCAGTTTGAATTTCCAGAGACGTCAGGGCCATCCGCCAATTGATTTAAGTCAGTCGGGCAGATACGCTTTCAATCCGCTCGAAATTTCAATTATGAAGCTGTTCATTATGCTTATTGTTTTGGAGGAAACGACAGTATCGGATAAAATGCTTCAACACCCGGTAGATAAGGTGCTATACACGGAAGAAACAAAGTACCTAGAATTGAGTATGTTTAAACTTAAGTGAGTACCGTTGTTGAACTGAGAGATGGCGTAACTTGATTCTGCACATTAGGTAAACATTATTCAATGGGAGTACTTCATTGACAACAAATTTTAGAGTAAAATGAAGTCATTTGATACTTTTATTATTTGAAGTATATTAGATTTAAAAACCGAAAACAATAAATATGTTACGGTATTATATGGTTTAAAGAACAATAATAAAGTTTTAATCACTTGTAGCAGTGAAAAAAATACTTGTAGCAAGATCGTTAGTCAGAGTGATACATAGAATACGAGCTATTCAAATCGCTTCGAACTCGACATGTTTTGCAATTCGTTTAGAATACATTTATAAAGCAATCAATTGTAAATCATTCTAAAAAGAAATGAATGGCCATGAAAATCTCAGCCGTTGAATTCAATCCCTAAGTCGAAAATTTGGTACGTTCTAGAAAGTAGATTTATATATATATATATATATATATATATATATATATGTATATATATATGTATATATGTATAGAGAATATATATATATACTATATATATATATATATATATATATATATATATATATATATATATATATATATATATATATATATATATATAGATTTTACATACTATTAATTGTTATGTTATATAGATTTGTTTTTCGAGATTACATCATTCGACGTTCCATGCATTTCTAAGACATTTGGCATAAAATAAAAATGTCACAAAAACACTAGGAAGGGGAGGGGGGTCGAAAAATTCAAATTTTGGCCGCTGAGGTCAACAATAATGAATTGAGCTCAAATCTTGCATGGGGACTGTTCTCTTCAGAGCAATACTCTTTTTTGAAATTCGTAAGGCGGTTTTAATTGGTACCCTAATAAATGTATATTGGTACGATTTTTCCAAATCAGTATCAAACTTCAAGATGGCATCTCATCCGTGTATCTATGATCGCAAAATGCAGTGCATTACAACTTGTGAGAATACGATCCATACAGTAATTCCTTTATTTATTCGAATCCTCGTCGCACTGCTGCCAGCATCTCAACGAGAAAATCAAAACCTCTCGCACTATCTAGCACTCCTAAGTTCTAGTGCACACCCACGGATCGTTTACTTCGATCCTTTCTCGCTTAACTTTTCAAATGGACCAAAGTTCATTTGTTATTTCTCTACATAAAACAAATTGAACAAAAATTTACGGATATTTCCAACACACAGTTCCATTGTTCGACGTATGGAGAAGTGAATGCAATTGGTCTTTATGGAAAAAATATCCCTCGCTGTGCTTTGTCACTCTTATTTCCAATGGTAGTACCTAGAAATATAATCAAACTGTAATCAGTACCGTTTCATTCAAACTCCGGGACTATCTAATTCGATATCCGTTTCCCTCGCTTGGTCCAACCTAAAATTAAGCACCAAAGCTCGCTCTCTGCTTCTGCTTCTGCTGCTGCTGCTGCTGCTGCTATCTACTGTTATGAACCAGATCAAAATCCCACCGAACAAACGTTTTCCCCCTGGTAGTGTCGGAAGGTGTCTACCAATGTCACGTGCGCTCTATTTGATCTAGATAAATTGAGTTCTCTCGAAATCCAGTTACACATATGTAATTTTGATTAAATTTGATTTGCAATTTTAGCGCTCCATAGTCTGCGTTTCCGTTCGAGCTCGGCTGGTTTCCGTTTTAGGGCGAAGGGATGCACGACAAACCCACCTGTTGAACGTGCCAGAGCCTGGGTGAAATTTCAAACTCCGTTGTCGGGCCGCGGCGGGGGAGGATGTTTGTCGCTTGATTTGGTATTCAACGTTCCGCGATGGAATGTGATGCATCTAATTCGATTGCCGCGAGCATGTCTCGTTCGGAGCTTCCTTGCGTCGCTCATATATCGGGCAAAAGTTGAAGGTGGAGATGCTCCAATCGGCTGTTTAAGGCAGGGATACGTGTTTTGCTGTGTAGTTGAATCAGAAACCCTAGGCGGAAATTTTAGAGTTGAGATGTCGGAGTTTACATGTCAGAGATGATGCTGGAAGAATAGGGTTTCATTCTATGTCGAGTTGAGAAATTTTTAATATTTGATAAGGGCGAACGAGATAAATTATATAAACCATATTGTATTTTGATTGAACAATTTCATAACAACTAATTTACACTGACAATGACATTAAAATCAAACAAATTAAATTATGGCGTTCTTTTGGATCACGTATTGCCTTTTTTTAGTTTGCTATGTCGCCGCTTTTATCAGTTAGCTTAAAATCCTGGCTAATAGTTTAATATTGCAGGCACAAACTATTCTTATCATCATATGCTTATTTCGGCTTGAGCTTGAAGTAAATATTTACGGATTTTGTGCGTAAATATAACTATCTTTATAAAAATTTGCAAGTAAATTTAACACCCTAATCACAAAGCAGATGTCATGTTGCCCAATATTTACTGACCATCATCAACAGAGCTTCAACCATTTGGTTCAATAAGAAGCCCAATCTGAAGAAATGCATCCATGCTGTAATTTTCATTCGCATTGGGGTGAAGGCATTCAAACGCTTGCTGTATCTGTAATTGTCCGTCAGATGTTTGTATTGGTTCAATCATTTCAAGAAGAAATTGAAGATGAGAAAAAATGTTCATTACATCCGATTTCTGCCTCAGGAGCTATTGGTGCTGTACTGTGCAATGTGCCATCTTCTCGGATATTTCGCGAATGTTTGATGTAGATAGTTTAAAAGCGACTATCCGAGCAGGAACGAATAACTTGATAACTGGCCTTGGTATTAAGGAGCTCAGATTCAGAGGTAAAATACCTGAGGATAATACCATAAAATTGTTCCTACAAGGTTATGCGAATACCAAATTGAGGAAAGACAATACCAAAATGTACCTCTAAAGTATTCCCAGGTATTCGAAATAACAAGTTTTGTTATTCGAGATATATCTGGGTTGAAATTTGGGTTCACTGGCGAGAATCGATTGAACTATCTGTCAAAAATGGTTTAAAAAGTTTAGGAAATCAAATTACAGTATACACAAAGAAACATATACATGCACATGCAGCATATTTGATATCGTTGAAGATGTCTCAAAATTTTCATGATCCATGTCAGGATGACGGAGTCATCTCCAGCATATTTTTAGTTCAGTACGGTATTCTGCCTTCAAATACATCAAATATTCATCGGAGATCAGATTATCTGCAAATAGAAGGAATTAACCACTCAAGATAATACAAAATTGAAAAATTTTAAGATCTTATTTATTTCTTTAAAAAATGACCTTTGAATAAAAGGTCTGAGAATCTCTCAGTGAATTTCTCCAGAAATTCCAACAAGCACCATTTCAGAAGTTTTTCCAAGAATTCCTTCAACAAATTCTCTAGCAATTCCTTGCAGTCTTTGTCATTTACATAAATATATACAATATTATATAAATATTTCATGGGAATGGGAGGGACCATCAGGGCACCCGATTGAAGCACTCTGGATGGGGAGAGTGGAAATGCCAACTCCCCATTGTTAACAATTTGTGAATAGAGGGCGGGCTCTTCTCCCCGCCCATTGGGGCATCCTCATGTTAGATAGCTTGCTCTTTTGACCAATTGTCCAATCTTGTTGTTGGAAGGAGATTCTTTATATCCCTGGGGATACGTATAAGTGATGTTGCCTATCGATCTACCCAACCCCTTTTTGGCCCTTCATGCAATGGCATGATTAGGATAATCAGTGGTTATTAAAGCTTGATCAAGTCGAACAGCGAGGAGAGCTCACTGCTGTCGGACTTAGTTTCCGTGCTACAATGGGTGGTAGTACATATCATACATCATACATCATACAAATTCTCTAGCAATTCCTTTGAGAAATCTTACAGAAATTTCCCTGAGAATTTCACAGTGTATTCTCCAGAAATTTGCCAGCATTTATCCAGCACTCCACAATCGAAGTTGTCCTGGAATTTTTAAAGGAATGTAAAGGATATCTCCGAGGAAATTTTTGCAAGAAAATTCTCCTGGCAATTGCTCATGGAATAACTTCAGGAATTTCACCGGAAATTCGTTTAAAAATCTGATCAGGAAATTCTTAAGTAACTCCCCCAGGTAATCCTTCAGGTATCCTTCTTAAAATTCCTCTACGAAATATTTCGGAACTTCTCCAACAAATTTTTGGGAGAACTCCTCCGGGAAATTTCTCCAAGAATTCTTCCAAGAAATCATTCTTCCTGCAAGAATTTTACCAGGCCTTCTTCCGAGAAGAATTTTTGTAGTAATTGGTGAAAAAATCCCAGGAATTTGCAGAAAAATTCCTACAAAAATCCTGAAGGAATCCTGGAGGGATTTCTTGAGGAAATTCCCGAAGATATTCTTGAAAGAGCTTCAGCTGAAACTACCGGAGAGATTTTTAGAGGAGTTCAGGGTGGTATCACCGTAAAAATGAGCCCGAGAATTTATAAACGTATACCAGGAAAAAATCTCGGAGAATTTTCTTAAAAAAAAATCCTCGATCTCAGAAGGTTTTTCTATGGAATCCTCGAAGAAATTCATTCAGAAATTTTTGTTTGAATTCTTGGAGAAATTCTCGTGTGAAGTCCTGGAGGGGTTCTTATTCATGAAGATATACTCGAGAGACTCTATAGTAGAATGTCTAGAAAGATTTTTGGAGCAATTCCTGGAGGAATTTAAGAAGGAGTTAGCAGAGGAATTCTCGGATAATTGCTGTAGAAGTTGACTAGAAGAAATGCATGTGGAATTCTCGATGAAATACTAGAGGAGTTCACGGCAAAATTTCACTGAGAGTTCAACAGTTAGTTCTCCAGAAATTCGTCGATATTTATCCAGTATTGCACCCGTGATGTTGTCCTGTAATTCTTAGGGGAATGTTAAGAAGAACCTCCGAGAATTACTTCAAAAAATGTCTAGGCCATCCACTGCCAATTCTTCATGGAAAATCTTCAGGAATTTCACCTAAAATTCCTTCAAAATTTCGGTCACTATTAAGTTACTCCTCCAGAAAATACTTCAGCTATCCTTCTTAAAATTCCTTCACGAAATATTTCAAAAATTCCTGAACAAATTCAAAGGAGAATTCCTCCGGGAAATTTCCCCGGAAATTCTTCCAGGAATCTTAATGCCTACAAAAATTTAACCAGGCCTTCTTCCGACACGAATTCCTGTACGAATTCCAGGAACAATACGAGGAAGAATTCACAAAAAAAATCCTGGCGTGAATTCCTGGAGAAATCCTGGAGGAATTTCCAGAGGAAATTCCCGAAGATATTCCTGAAGGAACTCCTGGTGAAACTACCGAAGAGATTTTCAGAAACTTTCATGGAGGAACTACTATGGAAATTTCCTCAAGAATTCATAAACCAATACCAAGTAACAATCTTGGAGAATTTTCGAAACCAAAATCCTTGGTGTCGAAGGAATTTCCTTTGAAATTCTTGAAGAAATTCATTCTAGAATTTTCGTTTGATGTATTCTTGGACGAGTTCTCGGGTGAATTCCTGGAGAAGTTCTTATTTCTAGAGATATACTCGGAAGATTTGCATGAGGAATTCCCAATGGAATACTAGAGTAATTCTCGGCACAATTTCTCTGAGAGTTCTACAGTGAATTCTCCAAAAATTCGCCGGTATTTATCCAGTATTCCACCATCGGAGTTGTCCTGGAATTCTTAGGGGAATGCTAAGAGGAAATACCCGGGGAAATTCATGGATGAAACTTCTCCGGGAATAACTTCAAAAAATTTCTAGTCCACCCACTGCCAATTCTTCATGGAATTACTTCAGGAATTTCTCTGAAAATTCCTTCGAAAATTCAGTCACTCCTTAAGTAACTACTCCAAAAAATCCATCAGGTATCCTTCCAAAAATTTCTTCAAGAAATATTTCGGGAATTCCACAACAAATTCTTGAAAGAGGTTTTTTTTTCGTACAAAAATTTCACCAGGCCTTCTTCCGAGAAGAATTCCTGTTGAAATTCCCGGAAAAATCCCAGGGAGAGTTCGTGGAAAATATCCTGGAGTAATTTCTGTAGAAATTCTGGAGAGATTTCTGAGGAAATTCATAAAGAATTACAAAGGAACTTCTGGAGTAACTACTGGAGACATATTGAATATTTCAGAGGAATTCAGCGAGGGATTACCCCGAGAATTCATAAACGAATACCAGGGCACAATCTTGGAAAGTTTTCGAAAAAAAATCCATGATCTCAGAAGATTTCCTTTTTAAATTCTCGAAGAAATTTATTCTGGAATCTGCGTTTGAATTTTTGGAGGAGCTCTCCTGGGAATTCCTGGAGGGTTTTCAATTCCTGGAGATATACCCGGAAGACTTGCTGGTTGAATTTCAGAAAGAATTCTTGGATCCTGAAGGGGTTTAAGATGGAGTTCTTAAAAGAATTCCTGGATAATTGCTGTAGCAGTTGTCTAGAAGAGTTGCATGAGGAATTCTCGATGGAATACTAGAGGATTTGTTGGCACAATTTCTCTGAGAGTTCTACAATGAGTTCGCCAGAAATTCGCCAATATCTATGCAGGATTGCACCCGTGATGTTGTCTTGGCATTCTTAGGAGCGTGTAAGAATGAATCTCCGGGGAAATTATTGCAAGAAATTTCTCCGGAAATTTCTTCCGAAATTCTGCAGGCATTCCACTGCCAAATCCTCATGGAATAACTTCAGAAATTTCACCGAAAATTCCTCCAAAAATTTATTCAGGAAATTTTTTAGGAACTCGTCCAGGAAATCCTTCACGTATGTTTCAAAAATTCGTCCACATAATATTTCGGGAGTTCCTCAACAAATTCTTGGAAGAATTCCTCGGGGAAATCTCGTCAAGAATTCTTCCAAGGGATTTTTTCCCTACAAGAACTTTACCAGGCCATCTTCCGAGAAGAAGTCCTGCAGGAATTTCCGGAAAAATCTCAGTGAGATTTTTCAAAAAATATTCTGAAGGAATTCTTAAAAAAAATCAGAGGAAATTCCCGAAAATATTTCTGAAGGAACTCCTGGTGAAATTATCGAAAAAAATTTCAGAGGAATTCATGTAGGAATTACTGTGGAAATTTCCTCTAGAATTCATAAACGAGTACCAAGAAAAAACCTGGAGAGTTTTCGAAAAGAAATCCTTGATCTTGGAAGATTTTCCTTTGAAATTCTTGAAGAAATTCATTCTGAAATTTTCGTTTGGATTCTTGGAGGAGTTCTCGTGGGAAGTCCTGGAGGAGTTTCAACTCCTGGAGATAAACTCGAAAGACCTGTTGGTAAAATTTCTGGAAGAATTCTTGGAGCAAATACTGGAAGAATTTAGAAAAGAGTTCCCAGAGGAATTCCCGGATAATTGCTGTACCAGTTTTCTAGAAGAGTTGCATGAGAAATTCTCGAGAGAATGCTAGAAGAATTCCCGGCACAATTTCTCTGAGAGTTTTGCAGTGTATTCTCCAGAAATTCACCGATATTCATCCAGTATTACACCCGCAAAGTTGTCCTGGAATTCTAAGGGGAATGTTTAGAGGAATATCCGGGGAAATTTTTACAAGAAATTTCTCCGGGAATTACTACAGAAATTCTACAGGCATTTCACTGCCAATTCCTCATCCAACTTTTGGAAAAAATCCTAGGAAGAATTCTCAGAATCAATCCTGAAGAAATTTCTGCAGAAATCCTGGAGAGATTTCATGAGGAAATTTCCGAAGATATTTCTGAAGGAAGGAACTTCTGAAGTAACTTCTGGAGAGATTATCAGAGGAATTCAGGGAGGAATTACCGTGGTAATTTCCCTGAGAATTTATAAACGAATACCAGGATTCAATCTTGGAAAAATTTTGAAAAAAAATCCCTGACATCAGAAGATTTTCCTTTGAAATTCTTGAAGATATTATTTCAGGAATTCTCCTGAGAATTTTTGGAGGAGTTCTAGCAATAATACTAGTGATATGCTCGGAAGACTTGCTTGTAGTAATTCTGAAAGAATTATTGGAGCAATTTCTGCAAGAATTTGAGATGAAATTTCTAGAGGAGACTCCAGTTAATTGCTGGGACAATTTGCTGGAAGAATAACATGAGGAATTCTTGGTGGAATACTTGAAGAATTCCCGGAACAAATGTTGGTCATAATGTCAAAATTTAACGACGACTTTCCAGTGCTGGCAATTTAACAGGCCCTTATACCCTAAGGCGTCTTAACACTCTAATTATAAACAGGCCGGATTTTAGTTTTTATCAATTTTCAACTCAATAAAACATATTTTCTGCAGATATTGTGTGAAAAAGTTAAGCACTACATTATTATACAATATTTGAACGTAATAAATGGTTTATGGGAGCTCTCTTTTGGAAATAGGATTTGATTTTAGTGTTATAACCTTTGCCTCCAGCATAAAAGTATGCCGGTTGAATTCCGACCTCAATACATTCTCTCAAGGTCGGCGTTCTCAAAACTTGCTCTTCGCGTCCCATCTCATATTTTATTGTTCACTAATTACCACTTAATTTTTTTTCTCATTTCAGAGTAATAACCAATTACTTCGTTGTATCGTTAGCAATGGCAGACATCATGGTGGCCCTCTGCGCCATGACATTCAATGCATCCGTCGAGCTATCCGGAAGGTAAGACGAAATCCATCGCCTCAGTATCCCAGTAAAATCAGATTGCTTCCAAAACCTTGAACCCTGCTGTCAATATCACCGAACCTTGTTGCTACTTGACATTCCAATTAGTTTCCAAATCCTTCCATCCGACCTTTCAGCACCCTCGCCTACTATAGGTATGTTTAATTATGCTCATCTGTAGCCTCCATGGATTGCTATTCTATTCAAAACAAGCACTTCTTTCCATCCTTGAACTCGTCCTCGTCCTTTCGGCAAAAACTCCCGGATTCGAAATCAATAAACGTTACTGACGTGGCCCAAATTGGATTTCTACCCCTCTTCCCCCTATTTTCCCTTCTCTTCTCTAGGAATTCAAGTGCATGTTCTCATGTTGATTTTTACTCCTCTCTGAATGTTTATTTTTTTTTCTAAATATATTTTCATCCTCATCAATAAAAACACCGCCATCCCGGAACGACGACAGGTGGCTGTTTGGACCGTTTATGTGCGACGTTTGGAACAGCCTGGACGTGTACTTTTCGACGGCCAGCATCCTGCATCTGTGCTGCATTTCGGTCGATCGGTGAGTTCCATCATGGGGGAGTTTTGGGCTGGGTCGAAAGTATTAATTTGCTTACCGTGAGTGTTGCGCGCTTTTCCGACGGATGTGTTTGTTTTGTTTGGACGGGATTTTCACTCTCGTCACCAGCCGGGAATAGAGAATGGGAAATCCATTAGGAAAAGTGCTTCCAATGGCCAGGCAATAGACGGCGGACGGTAATTAGATTGACGCGTTCTGCCGGAGTGGATGAAAGCGATACGTGACATGTTGCACCAATTGAAGATGGCAATTGGATTAATTGATGCAGTTTGATACAAAACATACAGGTTTATCATATCAACTGGTTTCAACCAAAACTGGTGCTGGTGTGACTTCTGGCCTAACGAAGATTGACAAAGTGGCTCTTGGTCAGCGAATGTGAACTGTTGTTTTGCATTATTCCATTGATTGGATGTCAGGTCGAAATGTATGGAAAGGATAAAGTTAATGAGTTTTGATTCGATCGCATCCTTTTGAAATCACTATAAGCATTTTTAACACTAAAGCCTGCACGGAAAAAAATCCGTTGCCGGATTCATGAATAAAAATTCATGAAATCATAAAATGTGTCACTTCATGACATTATGACTATGGTTCATGATATCATGACGAAAACCACAATTATCATGAATAATAACAACTGCTCGCTTGAAAATGAGTCATGATCACCACAAGCGTTATTATAAATCAATTCCCGTTTTGATGAATCCAACTCGGCATAAAATATCATACCGCTGAGTCATGGAATCATGACCCTCATTCATGCTTTATAACTAAAATTCTAAAAATCATGAACCAAAACAAACGTATCCATGAATTTGATTCATGGTCGCTCTATAAGCGTAACGCAAAGCTGTCAACCTGTCAAAAATTTTCATCAATTCAATCGAAGCATGCCTACCGGTCGGCGGTAATTTTCAGGTAAGGTTTTAAAATCCTAACAACAAATGCTCGAAAAAAACTAACTTGTGCTTAATTATAGTGAGAAAACATCAAGAGCACAGCTTACCGCGTAGTCGCAGCAGCAACGGTACACAGCAGCAGCCGCAGCAGCAGTAAAAGAAGCAGCAATAAAACCTAGCGGTAAGTTTTTTTTCATCTTGATTTTTATTCGATTAGGGTGAAATTAAAACGTTTTTATTCAAAAATCACATGAAACTATAAGCTATTTGTGTCAAATAATTTTTAGGTTTGATTTTTTTTTGTTTTTAAATAGATTGGAAACAGTTTAGAAGCCTTCTGTTAAAGAGACTCAAGACAGCTTCATACTGGAAGTGGAGGTAAGTTAGAAAATCTTTGTAAATCGACAGCTTTGAAGACTATTCACTAAATTAAAGTTCGGAAGTCTGACTTTCGAATTCCATACTTACTTCCGACCTATACGTTAATCACTGTCACTATCAATTCGCGGTCATGTCAAGACAGCAGCAATTAACACATGTAAATGTAAAGCAATGTTATATATAGTATCATACTACACAAAATGAGTGCCGTAAGTTCTTGTTAACCCCATGATTGGAATAGGGTCGTGGGGTGATTGATCCGTTCTCTACCCTCTTTGGTCGAGTTAGTGTAAAGTCGGAGAATCTGTGGCGAAGTTGTATGACAGGTTTGTCAGACGGTTTGCCAAATCTGTCGTAAGACACAGACACTCCAACTCGACCAAATTTCCAGTGGGCGGAGTCAATGTTGTACAACATTCGGAGCATGTGTGGGGCCTTACAATAGTGGGGCCTAAAGGGCGATACGGTCAAAATTTGGTCAATATCAACTTGACGTATTTCTTTCAATTTTGCATTTAAAACCTGAACACCTCATTTTGAAGGTGTGTGTGTGTAGAATGTTGCTCCTATTTTGATTTTTGGAATTCACTCTTCAGTTGTCAAAATGCCGTCCAAGCAAGAAGAGCAGCGTATAAAAATTTTGCTCGCGCATCGCGAAAATCCGAGCTACTCGCACGCAAAGTTGGCAAAATCGCTAAAAGTTGCCAAATCAACCGTTACAAATGTAATTAAAGTGTTTGGGGAACGTTTGTCGACAGCCAGGAAGTCTGGATCGGGGAAATCGAAAACCGGAAGCCGCTGAGACGACAAAGAGAGTTGCCGGTAGTTTCAAGCGAAACCCTAACCTATCTCTCCGAGATGCCGCAAATAAGCTGGGTGTATCGTCTACAACCGTGCATCGAGCCAAAAAACGAGCCGGACTATCGACTTACAAGAAGGTAGTGACTCCAAATCGCGATGATAAACAAAATACGACGGCCAAAGCGCGATCCCGGAGGCTGTACACGACGATGCTGACGAAGTTTGACTGCGTGGTAATGGACGACGAAACCTACGTCAAAGCCGACTACAAGCAGCTTCCGGGACAGGAGTTTTATACGGCAAAAGGAAGGGGAAAGGTAGCAGATATTTTCAAGCACACGAAACTGTCAAAGTTCGCAAAGAAATATCTGGTTTGGCAAGCCATCTGTACCTGTGGCTTGAAAAGCAGCATTTTCATAGCTTCCGGGACTGTCAACCAAGAAATTTACGTGAAAGAGTGTTTGAATAAACGTCTGCTGCCTTTCCTGAAGAAACACGGTTGTTCCGTACTGTTTTGGCCGGATTTGGCATCTTGCCATTACGGTAAAAAGGCCATGGAGTGGTACGCCGCCAACAACGTGCAGGTGGTTCCCAAGGACAAGAACCCTCCCAACACGCCAGAGCTCCACCCAATTGAGAAATACTGGGCTATTGTCAAGCGGAACCTAAAGAAGACCAAAAAACTGCTAAGGACGAGCAGCAGTTCAAGGCAAACTGACTTTCTGCGGCGAAGAAGGTGGACAAGGTGGCTGTACAAAATCTGATGGCAGGGGTCAAGCGTAAGGCCCGGCAATTCGGATTTGGAAAAGCGGAAGCCTAACTGAATATTTTTCCTGAATTTTATACTAATTGAACTTGGAAAAGAAATTTAATTTGATTTTTTAAATAAACGATTTCACCGATTTACACGCGTTTTCCCTTGACCAAATTTTGACCGTATCACCCTTTAGAAGCTGCATTTGCCAATGTACACGATAGAATCAGAACCTCCTCGATCAATCTCTATAGAGATATTCTGCAGTATTCTGCAAACAAAATTTAGAATGTTTGGTATGCTGAAAGGTATACGTTCACTGAAGACAGGAAACGATTTGACGTAAAGTGCACTTTTATCACATTTTTTCTGTTTATGTCGGAGTGAAATCAATCATTTGATGTTTCAATTTTTCTGAGAATGAGATGCATATGGAAGCATCAGATGAAAAATAAAACAGTTCCCATATATTGACTAATCTAGCGTGATAGCTTTGGTGTGTGAATAAAAAATCAGGCAAGTTTCAATTTCGCCTTATGCATTGTTTTTCTAACGAAATACAAGATTACTACTACAACCTTTATTTTAATTTATTATTGTCAACACCACCCGCCATGAGTAACTCTGGACTAGTATGTTTCCTTCGCAATCGGAGATTCTTTGAAGCAAAAGTGTTGATGGCACATTTGTCAAGTGTCACTTCTCACCATCTGAACCAACACAGTAATTTCAAATGCATCCAAGAAAACTGTGGCAGAAAATATACAAACAGTAGATGTTTTGTACGCCATCTAAGAAAGGAACACCCTCAAATTGAACCGGAAGACTGGAGATCGAAGAGGCTACATATTGCACCAGTAGATAACAGGTAATATATAACTTCAACCATTTCAGTTTGGACACTCCCAGCAAAATCAAATTGAAGTGTTCAAATAAAAGTGGTTTTTAAGAGCGTCCAAATTACGCTGTTTACCCTAATTTCACAAAAAAATATGATTAAAGGATAATTTTTATTTATTTTGTTTTGTTTTAGCGTTGCTGATGCTTCAGACCACAGGAATGAATCTAATTCCGAGCAGTTATCAACACCACGAAATTGTGATACCATAGTTGATGAGGAGAATCAACACGAGGACTTATGGCAGGATATGCGAAGGCATCTTGATGATGATCTACTAACATCAATTCAGAAAACTGGAACAGCATTCACCATATTTCTGCACAGCTTGCCTAATTATAATCGTGTCATTGAAAAATATGGTTTTGGAACCATTGATGACGATTGTTTGTGAAGTGATTGTAATGAAGTAATAACATTTGCCTGCCATACATATAAGGCCTGTGTGTTCGATGAACACCTGGATGCATATGTAGTTGATCCGCATAACTATGAAATCGGTAAACGCGGTATTGAAGCAATCACTCATTCTCCGTCTCATCTACATCACCTACCAGATGGCCGGAAAGCGATTCGCTTTCGAAATTAACGGTAGAACAAATAATTTTTTTTTAATTCACCCAAGAAACAAAACAGTTTTTTTATTGCTTTATTAACGAGACTTCTCGTAAACAAAATAGGGTTAAAACTGTGATTACGATTGTCACAAACAAATGTTTTTAAAATTCAACAATCTTTTGCTATTTTGTTGTTGAGTTCATATTTGTATGGTTACTTTCTTTTTTTCATGTAGACTGCGGGTGACGTCGAAGTCAAGATCAACCAGCGATTGGAGTTTCTTCGGACAAAATTTGAAAATGTCCAAATGCAGCCGCAAATAATCACGGTAGAGCATCGCGACCGGATAAATCCATTATCGTGATTTTCGGCGGCTCCGAGTACAAAGCAGAAAACATACTGCAATCCATATGTATGTGCATGCACGTAACGTACGTGTAGAACCTGCAGTACACGCCGGATTGTAGGCCATTGTGGCTGGTTCTACAAACCTATATGTTTAAAATACCAGCGTCGATCGTGGAGCTGCCGAAGAGCACACGTGATTTGCTGAAAGCTATCGATTGTTAATCCTCATTTCCTTTGTATTCATGCCATTTCCGTAATATACCTAAATTGAATCGAAATCAAAAACTGAAATAAAAAAATGAGTTTACTTATCAAACTCCTGAAAGAATCCGTTTTTTCTCATATTCATAAGTATAGTTTCATGATACCATGAACTCGCTTCATGGTAGCTATATGGAATCATGAATAATGTTCATGTTTTCATGTTTTTTTTCGTAGTTCCAAACGAAATGCTTCATGATATCATGAACCAAACTGTCCGTTTTCGTCACTAAAATTGGAATCATAAATGACAGGTGCCAATAATCATGAATAGTAGTGCATGTTTTCATGAATTTAATTTATGGTTACTAATCAGATGCTTCATGATTTCATGAATCAAGTTGCCACTTTCAGCATCAAAAATCAAAAACATAACGCCATAGTGGCGTTACGTTGGATCATAGTAAGCTGATTCATGATTTCATGACTTTTATTCATGGTGTATATTCATAACATGAAAAAATACGTTTTTCATGATATCATGAACCATTTTGCTAGTTTCGAGCACCGGATTTTTTCCCGTGTGTCCACGTGAAATTTCGGCCACTTTTCTTTCAGTGTAGATTTTGAATTATTTCATGAATTGCAAATGCGTTTCACTTGACAGCTTCAGCTCTCCACTTCATTTCGTGGTACAATATGTTTAAATTCTGGTTAAATTCAGTAAAATGGCGTCGAATCAAGTGGACGCGCAAACGCATTTTGTACGAACGGCAGAAAATTCCGAATCTATCGGTACGCTGTCTTGCCAAGAAACTAAAACTACCGAAAAATACCGTGTTTTGTGTTTGCAAATCATTTGACCAGCACTTCATGGGAAGGTTGGAAGTGGAACAAATCGAAAAGTATGCTCCCGACAAAAAGACATCAAGGTTGTAGCTATTATTGAGAAAAGTCCCAATCTTTCTGTGCGAAATATGGCTCGCAAAGTTGAGAAGTCAAAATCATATGTACTAAAGGTGAAGCAAAGGTGCCCAACCGTTATGAAAATCCAAATTTGACTGCAAAAAGTCGTGCTGAGGAGCTTTACACCAAATTTTTGCAAATATTTTCTTGTATCATAATGCACGACGAAACATACCTACTCGGGGAGTTTAAACAGTTTCTGGGTCTAACTTTTTATAACGCAATGCAAAGGAATGCCGTTGCCGAGCATTTCCGGACAAAGAAGGTGTTCAAATTCCCGAAGAAGTATTTTATTGGGCAGGCCATATGTAGTTGTGCTAGAAAATTTCGGAAAAGTTCGAAAAGTTTCGTCCCTACCGGCACTATCAAGGAGGATGTGTCAAGAAAGAATGTCTACAAAAGCGCTTGCTACCGTTTATCAGAAGCCACGACTCTCCTGCTCTGTTTTGGCTTGATTTGACCTCTTGTCACTACATGAAATCCGTCCTGGAATGGTATAAGGTACAAAAGGTCAAATCCGTGTCAAACACCGTCAATTCACCAAATTGTCCAGAACTTCTCCCAATAGAGAATTTCTGGGCTTTAGTTAAGCGGAAACTCTTCAAAACTAAGAAGAAAGCAAATGGCACCGATGATTTCATGAGAAGATGGAGAAACTTCATGGTGTGCGTTTCTAAGGATACCGTACGGACCCTGATAGCGGGTGTTCCACAGACAGTTCAAGAATTTTACAGAGAGAAGGATCAACATCCTAATCAACAGTTTCTAATGTAGATATAACTCTGTGATTTTGAATTAAACAATTGGTTTTGTTGAATCACCTGTAATTTTTTTTTTGCTGCTATTATTTTGGTGTCCAAAATTTAACGGGGACAAGCTTTAGCTGTGCTTTCGACTGGATTGTGATTTTTTTTCAGCCAACTCAAGTAGACTGAATTTTTATGCTGTTATTAATACGAACAGAGAGATCCTCTTCTCGCTAGAGATTTGCATCGTTTTCTGGAACAGTTTGAATCATCTAGAATGCATCTATGAATTGTCGTTTTAAGGACTTTTAGTTGTCACCGTTATTTGCTTCGCATTATCATATCTATCGAAATTAAAGATCACCCCTAGAAATAATTCAAATCCACATTGGATTTACTCATGTTTTATGATAGTTTTATCAAAGTACAAACTGACCCGACGGACTTTGTCCCGTCCAATATTTATTTGGAACTACTTTTCTTGCTGATCGTCAGCCACTGCAGAAACGCTGGCATGTTTCGAGTTGCGGACGTTGAACGCAATGCGATTCCTGCCAGACATTGCCGTCTGCGTCAGTAGGCTGCTTCCACTATGACCACGATCGTTGCGACTAATGCTGGAAGAGACTCGCGTTTTACCATCATTTTTAGTTGTTTCTTGCAGGTGATCGACTGCTGCTCAAGGTGAATGAAGGCTATGAGCTGACGTCCCGGATAGCATGTCTACGCTGTTGTCTCAACCGTCTGTTGGTATCCCAACACTCTCGACCGGCACATTCATGAGGCCTCTTGCACCTTGGTATTCCTCTTCAGCTTCTGTTGCATTCTACGGCCACATTTCACTGTCGGGTGGCCAGAACCACGCGTTTGTTCGACACTCTTCCCTTTCTCCAGTGGAAAGATCTCCAAGTGGCTGCGCCATGACGACGCCGGTTTAGCGGCTCCTAACGCTCGACTATTTACGAGCAACCAGTTGGCCGTGCTCTCGGTAGAGAAGGTGCCAAAGAAGATTAACGTTCCCCGCTCTTTACCACGTCAAAAGACATCGCTGCACTGTGGACCGAGCTTGAAGTCAGCAAAATTCATCCTCTGTACAATAAGTGCAGTGCGGGGGACAAAGATTATGTGCTCAACTGATGCTGACCTCGCATTCGACGGCGCGAGATCCAGCATGACTGGCCGAAGGCAACACGAGCTCGATAATCACGACGTACCCGAGGACGTCAAGCACTGGAGATGATTCTGCGCGGCCAACCGGAATTCACTCAGAAGGCAATAATCGCTCGTCAGTGTTCCCCATCAGACGCCGATAACAGTGAAATTATCGGAACCAACTTTATCTGGCCCACATTCAGAAGGGTTTCGTCACCATGGCAGACCTGATGAAAACGCGGGTCCTTTTCAAGATTATCGTCGACCGGTACCGGTATCGCTCGGAGGCAGCACAAGGCGTTGACGGCACGTGTGGCGACTGCCTTACGTGCGGCCGACGGAACTGGCAACGCCACATCACCACACCACTGTGTCTTCAGGTGTCTGGTGCAGATTTTCCATCCGTCTAAGAACAAAAAAAACACGTCACCAAGGATTGTGCCCCGACGGACGAAGGGGCCCACTGAAGTGCGCCAACTGTGGCCCAAATTACGAATGCAAGAATCGAGCCTGCCCAAAATGTGCGGAGTTTTTGGCTATACGCAAGCAGGCATCCATCAAGTCACAGTTTGGTCAACGCCGTCTGCATCCTCCGATGAACGAGGATTTTTTTCCGACGCTCTGGTACCAAGTGCCAAACCTAAATCACTTCAATGCAAACCGCCCGTCTGCCTCCGTTCAGCATCGGAGCATGGTAGCCGCCACCAACCTCACGCCGGCTTTTTCTCCAGACTGGGGCAATCCAAGTTGCAGTACCTCCATGCAACCACCCGCTGATGGACAGCTCTTCTACTCGGAGCAAACGGTCTAGTTCGTACAAGAACTCTGCTGCCAACTACGTTCCTGCCGCTCCAACGAAAAACAGCTCAAAGCCGCCACATCCGTGACGATGAAGTTCCTGTGCAAGCATGGACCGTAAACGCATCATCAACATCCTGAATTGGAATGCTTGTTCCATCCGGAATAAAATCATCGAACTCAGTGACTTAGTCAACAGGAAAGATATCGACATCGCTATCATCACGGAGGCGCACCTCAAGTCTGAACTTACCGTCTTCATCCCAGACTACCGGTTTGTGCGACTTGATGCGAGAGGCTACTCTGATGTAGGAGGAGTTGCGATCGCCCAGTGCAACAACATCAACTGCTATCTGCTTCCGAGCTTCCAGCTGTAGTTTATAGAAACCATCGGAGTTGAAGTCGAATCTGCCGTCGGCCCTACCACCATCATTAGGAGAGGCCTTCTGTCCCATGCAAGCCAGATTCCCTAACGGGACAACAACGGTCCAACGAAACGATATCCGCAACCTAACTTGGAGGTAAGGGCAGTTTATCATCGCCAGTGACCTAAACGCAAAAAAAAACGAAACAACGATCACCTGGTGAATTCAAACGGCACAATTCTTCCAAAGGACCGAGAATAGGGTCATCATGCCATTCTGGACACGGATGCTCCCACCCGGTTGAGCAGATCCGGTGTCCACTCAACGATCGCCCAGCCGCTCGGACCACTATCCAGTGGTGGCCGAAGTTGGCTCCTCGGTCAATCAAGATAGGAGGTGGAGATGAGGTGGAACTAAAATCGTGCCAGATGTGAAAACTTCCAACAGCGCGTGGACAACAGCGTCAATTTTGACGGGTACCTCGAGTTGGTTGATGACATCGATCGGCAACTACAGAGCATCGAGCAAGTGATCTCCTAGGCCCAGAAGCTATATATCCCAATGATAGATCAGGGGAGCATCTCTGTACCCAGTGATAGACCCACCAAAGGTTTGATACAACTGCGAAACGCCACACGAAGACAATATCAGCAAACTAGTCTGCCTACGTAAAAAGTAATTGAAATCGAATAACAAAAAATATCAGGGCCAGAATTTGCCGACAAGATGAGAGATGCAGAGAAGGCTGCTGAGATAAGTCAAAACTTCGTCAGCTCCCACAATCTTGGACAATACATCGTCAGTTCTCACGAAGCTGCCGTTAGTGAGCTTGCAAACAATTCTTGTAGCACACTTTTTACCATTTTGTTAAGATAACATAAATATGACATGCTTAGTCACATCCAAGTTACAACAACTTATTATAATCGTATTGTGCTACTTGAGAACATCCATCCAAGTCCGCACGATTTCTCCGAGGGGTTGGAGACTTCAGCTGATGAACTGTTGACCTATGTTGAAACTTCAAAGGACTTAAAATCCTCAGGTTTCGACAACATTCTGAGTTCGGAGCTCAAACAATTGAGCCCCCATTTCTACGGTCATCTGGCGTTTTCAACAAATGCCTGAGATTTAGCTACTTCCCCTTCCCATCTGGAAACCTGGGAGCGATCCTTTCTATCCAAAGAGTTATAGACTATCCAAAGAGTTACATATATATAGGCCTTCTCTCTGGATTATCAAAGTTGTTTGAGAGAGCGCCCTTCCATCGGCTTCTCTCATCTGCTGAAGAGCTCAACAGCAAAGTAAAATTTCATAGAACCCACGGTGTATTACTCAAAACAATATCAAGGAATTTTCACTAAATACCCTTGTGATATATGCTTATGATGCATCCCTCTGGTGCCCAACTAAAATTCCATTGTCCCATGTTAAGTGCGATGCGCTTAGGTCAAATTACAGAACTCGGTGTTTGACCGGTACACTGTTGTGAGAACCAAATCGTTCTGTGTACATGTTGCACATTTCCCACATTTCCTCAACTCTTTTATACATTATTGAAAGAAGTATGAAGACAAGAAACTTGTAACTTGGAAGCAAAATAAAGCAGGATTCATATTCGACGCTAAGAGCACGGGTCGTTTGATTTCATCAGTCTGAACCTGACATCCTGCTCCACGAACAATTTGGCTTTCGAAGTGGCCGTTCCGCCATTCACCAACTGAACCGAGTCATCAACATTCTCAGGCGGGACAGGTCAGTATCAAAATCATCTGCCATGGAACTTTGCGACATCCAGAAGGCTTTTAATAACGTGTGATCCAGGCATGATTGCCTGGAGTACAAGCTGAAACGATACAGTCTCCCCATGATACTAGTGAAGATAATTAAAATCTGCCAAAAAGGACATTCAGAGTTGCGCTGAATGGTGCAGTTTCCAATGCACAAGACATCTCCACTGATTTCCACAGGGAAGTTTACCAGGTCCACTTATTTTAAACCTGTTCCTCTGAC
>JASCZW010003580.1:32500-41246 GCA_034211315.2 Aedes japonicus
GTTTTCTCAGATGTTGTCTTTTTCCAGCATACTTTCAAGAATTGGCTGCGTTAGTGTTAGATTAGATTAGATTAGAAAGTGTTGAGATAACTCTGACTTATTGTTCAAATGGCTTTCCCTGTACTTGAAGTGTCTAGCCATAATGAACAATTGAATTGGAAATCAGGTAATCCACTTATTTATAGGAAGGAAACGATCCGAATAAAAGTTAATTTATTTCAAAGCAATACATTTCTGCTCCATTAATCTGAGCACCACCAAGGTCTCCCACGCGTTACAAAAGCAATTCATTTAGCTTCCAGCCAGTGGAAAACACGTTCAATAACGGCCATTTATCCGGATAATCCCGAGTAAACCTCACATAGCTCACGCCATTTACTCGATGGAAAACAATTCCATAAGCCAATACCTTGACAGCTCCTCCTTCATCTTGCCCCTATTATTGTCCATCAGATCCCTAATGTTGCGAAGGGGCCAACCATGCCGAACCAGTCCGTAATATTTTGTTTGCTGATGGAAGACGAAGTGGAGCCCAACAATGATGAACCTCAGCAGTTCCCAACAGCCAATAATGTACCGGAACAGGGGAGGGGGGCGAGGGAACTTCAACCATAAAAATGAAACAAAAAGTGGAGAAAGTGTGTTCACGTCAAACACCACCGTTCGTCTTAGTCCCGTTTGGCCCAAGGTAATCCATCCTGGCTGCTTCTGCTTTTTCCGACACTCACTCACACTATTTTCCACCGCTGACCGTCGAAAATGGGAGCTTCGCCAAACGATAAATGATAAGGCAAAACTTTTAATTAACTCGGGATTTTTTTTTCTTCATCATTAGAGATCGGAGCTGATTTTCTTTGCCGCTTGTTCATTATGTGGTGCTCCTTTGGCAGCCACTTCCGGAGTTTTGCAATTTATTCTTTGCACCATTTGACTGGTGGTAGCTCAGAGCGATGCGACGGCCTGGTTGCTCTGGAAGTGCGAAGTGAGTTTGTTAATGAGCATGTCCTGAGAGGAGTGGGACTTCTGGAATGGGAACGAAATGGTGGCGAAATGATGTCTTATTTTTGGCTAGTCTTCCATGTTAACGCGAGCGATGTGAAAAAATTCGCATCCAAGTTTAGCATAATGAAGTATAATAGCTGAGAGATAAAATTCTTGTAGTTCCAATTTACATTCATTCTCTTCTCGGGACTCCTGACGAGATCGATTATGGTTTTCCATTTTTTGGAATCGTTTTTAGTTTAGAATCAATTGGTTGATAATTCACACTTGAGTGCCCAAAAAACGGACTTTCAATAAGCTCGTTGGATCATCCCTGGAATCTGAAAGCACTATTCCTCTTCACGACGTTGTCCATTTTGATAATTAAACTTGAGCAAACGGAAGAAAAACGGCGACAGCGAAACGCTCCACGTAAGCGCAGGGTAATTAATGAACAACTGCCAGCAACTTTTACCGCTCTTCGGTTCTAAATTATCTTCCAGGATACTGAGTTTTTCCCTTTTCTCTTTCCGTCCCTTCTTCGCCAGGTACTTTTGCCATCGTGCGGCCCTCGAGTATCCGCTGTACTACGACGCATCGGACGGTCGGATTCATGCTGGCCAACGTTTGGATGCTGCCGGCGTTGATTTCTGTTCACACCCATCTTCCTCGGCTGGTACACGACGGCCGAGCACCTGGAAAACGCTCAAGGACAATCCGGAGATGTGCGTATTTGTGGTTAACAAAGCGTACGCGTTCATTTCCAGCTCCATCAGCTTCGATACCGGGCATCGTCATGGTGGACGATGTACCACAGGATATTCAAGTAAGTAACTGGTAGCTGTTTTAATGGGACAGGGTGATTAACTGGTATCGTTTGCTGAAGCTGAAGTGAAGTTCGGATAGAGTGAAATCAATTAAATGTTTAATTCTGAAATCAGAACGGGGAAAATTGCGTTGTTGCGTAAAGATTTTTGTTATTGCCATTTGCCTTCACCCTATATCCTTGCGCAATATATTGAAAAAAGATTTCGCTTATCTCTCCCATTGAGTCCTATTTGAAAACAAAGTATTGACACATCAGATTTTTGGGTGCTCATCAATGCTTTTTACGGAAACTACGTCTCACGACAAAGGTCATATGTCATATGAAATTTGATTAATTTTTTTTCAGTAAGTAGGAGATGTGCTTCATTATTAATGGAATTTAAATGATATGCAAAAAATGTATGAATCGTGTACCATCGCACAGTGGAACAACCTATTAAAATCACGCGTTTTTTAATGGCGTGAAAATGCCCAATTCTACACGGGTAGTAAGACAAGCGAACTTTGTCGAAGACAGCAACTGCTATTCTAAAAGTTGATGATATATAGTACATTATATATGAAAAGCCCTTAAAATCAGTTTTTGGTCAATAATTTTGTATGAAATCATTATAAGGTTTTCAAATAGAGGTAAGGCTTGTAAGATGGAACAGCGCCATTTTTGACTTTCACAGCGACAACACTATCGCGCTGACAAGTGTTGACCTCATTTTTTTCTATTCTTCAATTTTCATTTGCTTTTGGAGTGAATACACTCATTCGATTTAGCTCTTCCAGGTTTCAATATTCGAAAGTGTTGGAATAATTAAAATAAGTAATAAGTGGAAATTTCCCATCGATATCCAAAGGTTAACATTTGTGTTGGCTAGCATTTTTGGTGTATTTATATGATCCAAAGGCATTTCCAAACAAATCGTAAAGTGAAACAATGTTTTGATGTTTTGTGTTTATGGCGTCATGTTTGTTAGATGGAACACTGTTTTTTTCGTTTTTAAACATATGAGTGATATTTTTATTGTTTGGAAATGCCATGGAACCAACTATAAATTGAAATTTAGCAATACATATCTTGAAATTGCAATTTTCGATGTAATTTCTGAAAATAGGCTCTTTTTTTTGATGACTATAAATAATCAGTTCCGTGGGCAAACTTGGAGCCTTTCTAGCTTCTCTTCGAAAGATTATCGAAAGAATAAAAATTATGCAATGTCACGAGCAAAATACGAAAATGGTGTTCCATCATACAAGCCATTTTTTGAAATTGGAATTTTCGAAGGATTTCGAAAATAGGCCATAACTTTTTTTTTGATGACTGTAAATAATCAGTCAAAGTTTGAGCCTTTTAGTTCTTCTCTCGAAAAATGTCTTTGGATCCGCGAAAAAAAAAAATACATGTTACGAGCAAAATCGAGTAGTAATTTGAATAGTAACACACTGTTTGACACGTAACACGCAAGTTTGATTGATTCTAGTTCTGGCTTAAACAAAACAAGCGATAATTGAATGAACGAGCGTCCTGCACAATAAAGTCGTTGGTTCGTGCTTCGTGTTGTGGTGCTGTAGTAGTTGAAAAGTAACCTCACATAGTGTTTTTGTTGTTTCAGACAAGGGTTAGTCAACTGTGTGTAAGAGACTTTCACGAAAGTCTGCAAATTTAGCGAAATTCGAACGGCAGCACTCTGCATCACTCAAACTATATTTCGCGTTTCAGTCAGGAGCATTTATAAGCTTTTATATAGTGTACGTGGTTGCAATGAAACATTGTTTTATTATTATTATTATCCGATTTCATCTCACTTCAGCATGTAGTTGGAAACTTTCACCTATCCCTGGGCGTGGGGCCAAAGCGGGTTGGGCTCGTGGATACATTCGTCAGTTTTGTAAACTTACATCGTTATTTGTTGGCTTCGGTTGATTAGTTATGGTGATTCAGGAACCGCCGGACAATATTACAGGTTCCAAGAATCACTGCTTTCTGAATGCTGCCAATTCCTTTCGTAGATCCAATTCTTCAAGGGAACGTATAAGAGCATGTGGGAACAATTCCGGTCGCCGAGATTATTACCGGAACTATACGTGGACTGCCTCCAAATGCCACATCTGCCTCAACCTCCGCCAAATTGTGGTATTTCGTAATCTTGGTGGAGAACGTTGAATAGACGTTGCGATCCAGCGGTACAAAGCGACATCGATGAGAGTTACACTCTCTTCTTCCTTTGTCGTAGATCACAATGTCAGGCGATTGGCACGGATGAGTACATCCGTTAGATCTCGTAATCCCAGTACAGCTTAACGTAACTATTTTCCAGAACTGGGTCTGCAGGTACTTGTAGTAGGGCACGTAATGGCTAACCAAATTGTGCTGCGGCAAGTTGCTGGTGCACAATCTGGCGACATCGTTGTGACGACCGAGATACGCTACTTCGCCAATGTTGGCAGCCAGCAACGACATGTTCGATCGTCTCCCCTACTCCGTTGCACTTTCTACAGCTGTCTTCTACTTATTCACGGAATATGTATCTACGATAGTTCTTCGTCGCAATTAACTTCGGTCCTGGATGGCTACCATGATGAACCCTTCCGTCTCCGAGAAGAGGTCACCCGCATCAGCCACGTATTCGACGCCACTTTGTCGACAAGCGCTTGTTCCAACTGATGGGGATACGTCCCATGCAGCTCCTTCAGCTTCCACGATGCAACCTTATCGTCAGATAGTTTTTAGGTCACAGCCCAGCTGGAAAGTCCTCCTCCGCCAGATGGAGGGCGCTGAACCCATGGTCTGCTTCACAAACAGCACGGTAGACTCATGACGGGTCTGGTTTTTCAATGAAGTACATCCGCAACTGCTGAATCTGGGAAACACATAGCGCTTTGGAATATCGGTAACGCTCTTCCTCCTCCCATACGTGGTAGGGTGACTTTCGATGGCTGACTTTGGGTGATGCATGCGATGCTTAGTGAACGCCAACTCGTACTGCTCGTTCAATCGCCTCCAAGTCAGTCTTGGTCCACTTTATCACTCCAAAGCTGTAGGTCAACAGGGGCACGGAAAACGTGTTAATCGCTTTTATCTTGTTGCCTGCCGACAGGTATGACCTCAGAACACGGTTGACTCGATACAGGAACATTTCCCGCAACTCCTTCTTGATCGTTGTATGGCAAATCCTGTTCAATTGCAGGAATCCAAGGTGCACTTGTAAGACTTGCCTTCAACCATATTCCGAATTTCCTCCTGTTCGTTGATGCGAAACTACCGGTATCCGATACTTTACCCCGAAGAAGATTGACTGTTCGACATTTATCGATTCCAACCCATCCGAATATCGTTACTGAACACCTTTACAAGCTGCAAGAGTCTGTGCAGTTTCCAACTGTTTCCGCATACAGCTTTAAGTCGTCCATGGAAGGTGTGGGTAACATTGGTAGCTCTTCCTCCACTTTTTCAAATGGTAGCCGAGAGTTGCATTGATTGAGTTCTGCTAAGTGGGATTCAACGCAAGGCAAAACCACAGCGGGCTAAAGGTATCGCCCTTGGAAAATTTCTTCTTATGCTGGAGAGTTCTGGATCTTAGCACCGTTGGTTGTCAGTAATGTGAAGACATGTACTCTACATACCCATTGCATGCTGTAATAGCTCGATGATTCCATCATCTACCTTGTACAACTGCAGTGCCTTCGATAAGGTACGAGTGAGGAACGAGTCGCACGCTTTGCAGTCGATGTATGCTGTGCTCAGGTTTCTCCTTTTGCTAGCCTGTCCTACAATAACTGCATCGATGATGACCTGATCTTTGCAGCCTTGCGTGTTTTTTCCGGTGCAGCCCTTCTGTTCTTTCGGTCATGGCATTGCGTACCGCACTCGTAATGGTTTTGTACCTTTTGGTTGATTACCGACGAAAGCACCCTTGTACAGGCCTTGAAAGGCATGTTATTGGCCTGGTACTCTCTGGCTGTATTAGCCGTGTTCTTGATCCTTGAAAGAAGATATGTGTTGCCCAATAGTAATGAATTGCAGGCAGCCGCTGGGGCTCCCTCTAGTACCATATTAAAGCACTTCGTCATTCTTCCATGGATTGAGGAGAACTTCATACCAGTAGTTGTGCACAATATCTGGTCCGGTGCAGCCCACCCTGGTATGCCGGGCCTGAATATCCTGGGCGGTAAATACAGTGGCAGACCATAAGCTAATTCCATTACTCCTATCTCTTCCTCTTGCAACCACATCCTCATCACTGGTATATTGAATGGTGGGATTCTCCCATATAGATTAACTCCCAAAACTGGTGTCACTGCGTCGAATCTCCGAAGTCCTTCGTTGTAGTCTGTTTGGTTGCTTCAGATGCGGTTGTAAACTCTTTGGTTAATGTTGAAAATTCGATTTTTCCTCCTTTTTGTTTGAACTTTTCTCCATACCGACGCATCAGTTTTGAAAGAACACTCAATCGCTGTACATGGTGTCGAGGACCTCACACATTAGTTTCAGTGAGGTCACGGAGTTTGCGGGCTTGATAATTTCAGCAAAGATGACGAACTAGCTCGCCGATCGGTTTCCTTTGTACTGCGCACCAACCAATTTTGGTCCGTAGTATGGTGATTCAGCTCTCCAACCGGGCATCATCCATGCGGGTTTTTGTGGCGTTGGGTCGAATCGCGTTCTCCGGTCGTTTCTTTGTGGGTACGTCCGTAAACCCAGCGTTCTTGCCAACAGCCATGGAAGCGAGAGTATGCTCATGAACCAGGTCCTCAAGGTTCTACCAGTTTCCGCGTCAGGCAGGATATCCTCGTTGAGAATGCTTACTGACTGATAACCGGTAGGAATACCGCAGTTTTGGTATCCCAGGTCGGGACATACCGGTCCCCTGAATTAGCACAATGTGCGTTCATGTTGAAAGCCAGTTTCTGCCCAATAGTTGCTGTCGTTGGTATCCACTGTTGTCCTGGAGCGGTTCGCCTGTCTGCTGACACGTCATATCGGGCTACAATCGACTCACGCTCTCTCACCAGGCAAGTGATGCGGTATCCAGCCCAACAGATCCTGTTTCGACATATCGCTTGATCCATTCTTTTTCCTCCACAGCTCCTTTGCACTTCAACGCTGATGCACCGTACTGGCAGGTGTAAGTGCCAGGGACATGGTTACTTCGCCGTCTGGTATGTTAATTTGTTCCGGTCAAGCTATTAGTGGAATCGGGAACCGTCGTTGAACATCTCCAGCATACTAGGGTCTGCCAGACATATCTGTTAACCTTGTGCAACCGTAGTAGCACCGGATCACGTACTTGTCTTCATCTCCGGCGGCCTTTTGCCAAAGTGAGTGATTGACGTCAGTCACGCAGCATCGTTGGCAGGTGCAGCATTGCCTTGCGCGTCTACTGCTGCCTGGTCTGTTTTGCGCATGGTGCCACTTCGGCTGCGCCTCGTTGACTGGAGGGCCGCTCTTGCACCTCCTCTTCCTCCAGCCACGGGCCACTCGCTCTGTCCCCGTTCCAGGACCCGCTCCAAAGTAGGCTCTCGGCAATCGCATTGGTCTTATTCCTTCATTTCTCAACTCCATGTTGGTGACTTTGACCGTATGTCTAACTGCTTTTTGCCGGAAGACCCGCATCCGAGTGGCTCTTTAGCCGGAAAGCGCACGACTCACCGGTTGGTGGAGGTTGGACATTTACCCTTATAGCGGGTAACTCGCTTTGGACAGCGCCGTTTTTGATATATGTGGGTTTTTGGAAGAAACTCTAACAGGGTCCAAATAACTGCTCAGTCTCCTGACATCCCAGAGCAGCCCCTGCTGCTTGTCCGGGACTGTACGGTTTAATTCGCAGCCAACCTCCACATTCGAAGGCGCCGTCTATTATCCTCGCAGACTTTGGATCTGCCGGGTAGTTTAGTAGCTCAGCTCCGCAGAGTCTCCACTTACCTACGTTCCACGGTTATTATTATTATTATTATTATTGTTTTTATTGTTATTATTTATTATTATTATTATTATTATACAATAGTTACATACACATGCATATTATTTATTATTATTATTATTATTATTATTAGGCTATTATTACTATCAAATTATTTGTGTACATAAGTTCAATTCATGAAACTCTTCTTTTTCTTTTATGTTAAAGCAAACAAAACAATACGCATTGATTTGGGAACAAAGTTGAATGGTTCTGTCGAATTGGTGTTTGTATGATAGTTTTTTTGTAGCGGTGGAGTTCTGTTTACATTTAAATACTTGTTTTTGGATCCGTCTTTGATTTGTACGCATACCGACGGAAGGCGAAGATAGCATTTGTGTTGAATGTAAGAAAGTTGAAAGAGAGATGCGAGTAAATTGATCACTTGTACTTATTAGCCGGAGGCGCACTGCCTGACGCAGCCCGACGAATAAAAGAAAGGATGTAAGCCAAGCCGCATAGCTGTCCGCGACACCAGCGAATCACTAAAATGCAGAAATCAAAAATGCTATTTTGATAATACACTTGTCGCGAACCCGTTACAGTCAAATGCTGTTAACCAGAAATTCCAACAATAGTGATGAGGTACAGCAGGTAACAACTGCAATTGAGAAACTTGCCACCTTTCCGACAAATTCGAAAACATAATGACCTGATTTTCAGGAGTTGTGAAAAGAAATGAAAATTTACATCTAGAAATTCATAAGCTCAAACATACGCAAAACTCAATGTCAAAAAAGGTTAATGAACTAGAAACCCAACGTTGATACGGGTGCTCGTCAAGCAAAATGCAACAATGCTATAGCCTGGGTCCTTTCGTTCCGCCGGAGAATACCGTTGATAGTTGTTCGTAAAGTTATTTCTTGCTATGGGTCGAACATGAACACTGATGCTATTGTGTCAGCTGATAGGCTCGAGGGAAAATAGCTAAGCATTCACTGATTCTATTCGCGTTATTTTCAAAGATGTCGTTACTAAGGAAATTG
>JASCZW010003581.1:0-27682 GCA_034211315.2 Aedes japonicus
CGCTTCGTGCCATTATGCCAAGCCTGTAATGGATTCGGTACGAAGCGAAGGGCGTTAATGTGGTCCCGAAGGAGGCAAACCCGCCAAATACACCAGAGACTTCGTCCGATCGAAAGGTTTTGGGCGATAATGAAGAAGAAGTTGAAGAAAAGCGGAAAAACATTCAAAACCGATGAAGCTTTGAAGAAAAACTGGAAGAAATAGTGTAAGGAAGATGGACAACGCCTCGCCCAAGATCTCATGAGCAGTGTTAAAAGAAATGTACGAGCATTCAGCTTGGGGGAGGAAATTCAATAAATAAATAATGCCAAAACAAAGCTAATATATAAAGGTGTATTCGATAAAAATGGCACACACATATATACTCATCAAAATTAAACTGATTATCGGATTTTCTTGAAATTTTCAGGGAATGAAGAACTACTAATGAGTTTTGATTTACAACATTTGTTTTATTCAATTTCGTCTCCCATCCCGAATGCCCGCACCTTCCTTTTCACTCCACCCATCAAATTTTGTACAACCGATTTTCCCAGTGTTTTTGTTGTTTTTACCCAAATTTTCTTCAATTCTAGCTCTGTTTTTATAGTTTTGGGATGTTTGCGAAGTTCCGTTTTCATAATTGCCCAGAATTTTTCAATTGAACGAAGTTCCGGTGAATTTGGTGGGTTCATATCCTTTGGCACAAAATTGACTCCGTTGGCTTGGTACCACTCCAATACGTTTCGAGCGTAGTGGCAGGATGCTAGATCAGGCCAAAACAGAGTTGATCCTTTGTGCTTCTTAATGAATGGCAAGAGACGCTTCTTAAGGCACTCTTCCGTGTAAATCGCACCGTTTATTGTTCCGGAAGTGATGAAGGGAGCACTTATTTCACCACATCCGCAAATTGCATGCCAGATTAGAAACTTGTTTGCAAATTTCGATAGTTTCTTCTTTCGAATATCCTCCGGAACATCGAACTTCGACTTGGCAACGAAATATTCTTGCCCAGGAAGTTGACGGAAGTCGGCCTTGACGTATGTTTCGTCATCCATCACGATGCAACCGGATTTGGTGAGCAGCTTCGTGTAAAGTTTCCGGGCGCGGGTTTTCGCAGTGATGTTTTGTTTTTTCATTCCGGCTTGGGGCTTTTTGCACTTTGTAAACATGTAACCCAGCACGCTTCATGGTTTTCTGCACAAAACCGACTGACACCTTAGACTTTTTAGCGACATCTCGAATTGACATGTTTGGACGGTTCTTGAATTGTTGTACGACTTTCCTGGCCATTTTACTGCCCATTGGACCACTTTTACGACTCCTTCCTTCTGGAACTCAGACGCTCCTTGAAGGTTCTTATTACAGGAGACACAGTTGTTTTTGCAATTCCAAGCCTTTTAGTAATCCACCGGTGGGACGCCCCTGGATTTTGATTGTGAGTACACAAAATTTTCTCACGGACAATTTCTTGTTTCGACGACATGACTGGAACTACTGAATGTATAACTATGAAACTTGGCAGATGTAAATAATACACTATGGATAAGATCTACTCAAATTTCTAGGTTTTTTACTCATATGACTCAAAAGTTACAGAAGATTTTCTGTGTGCCATTTTTATCGAATACATCCTTTAGTTATTTAATCCCTGAAAAAAAAACGATTAAAATGAATTTTTGTTGATCATTTTTGTGTGTCTCATTTTTTCCGAGTCCAGTCTTTAAAGTGAAAATGAGCTGAAATTTCCGCTTGAATTTTTCACGCTATTGAATTGCATTATTAGGTAGTGTGAAGTTGCAATAAGTTAAGAACTTTCAACAGGTTTTTTTTTAAATTTGAGAATAATATTAGGTGCGCAACTAAGTTCCAGCTGTTCAGCAATAGATGGTGCCACTAGTAAGTGCTGGTCGAATGTTGTACATTTCAAGCGTCATAAACCAAGCTCAGACATATGGTAAACAAACCGCTTTGCCAAATCAGTGATTTTGGTTTAGTGTTATATATTTTGGTTGTTTGAAGATGTCTGATTTCGTGCCAAATAATCGTCATTTGCGGGAAGTGTTGATTTTCTTCTTTCATTCGAAGAAAACGCGGCTAAAGCACATCGAGAGCTCCAAAAAGTTTACGGTGGTGCTGCTCTGAGTGAAACAACGTGTCGTAATTGGTTTCGTCGCTTCAAAAAACGGTGCTTTCAGTGTTGATGATCGTCCGCGTGAAGGAAGGCCAAAAAACTTCGAAGACTCTGAATTGGAGGCATTGCTCGATGAGGATCCGTGTCAAACGCAAGAAGAGCTTGGTTCAGGATTAGGAGTTTCCCGCCAAGCCGTTTCTAAGCGATTGCATGCGTTGGGAATGATTCAAAAGCAAGGAACTTGGGTTCCTTACGATTTTAAGGCAAGAGATGTTGAGCGTCGTTTTTTCGTGTGTGAACAACTGCTCCAGCGGCAAAAAAAGGAAGAGTTTTAAACATCGCATTGTGACGGGTGCCGAAAAATGGATTCAATACAGTAACCCAAAACGGAAACATTCATGGAGACTGCCCGGGCATGCTTCAACATCGTCGCCTAGGCCGAATATTCACGCTGCGAAGGTTATTCTGTGTATTTGGTGGAACCAAGTTGGTGTTATTTATTATGAGCTGTTGAAACCAAACGAAACCATTACCGGGGAACGATATCGAACTCAATTGATGCGATTGAGCCAAGCACTGCACGAAAAACGGCCACAATACGAGCACAGACACGAAAAAGTGATTCTTCAGCATGACAACGCTTGACCTCACGTTGCGAAACCCGTGAAAACCTACTTGGAAACGCTCAAATGGGATGTCATACCCCACCCGCCATATTCTCCTGATATTGCACCGTCCGATTATTACTTGTTCCATTCGATGGCACATGGTCTCACTCAAGGATGCCAGATATTTTGACGTAGGACTACGTCTGTGTTGTCAATACTGGGGTACACGTTCGAATTGCGAAAATTTGGAGCGTCACGAAAAATATATAGGTTTTGAACGTTAATAACTAAGTCACTCCACGATTGATTTTCAAAATGTTTGCACCAATCGATCGAAACATTTTCTACGCTTCGATTTAAATATTAAAAACTATTGATTTTTAACATTCAACTATTGACATTAACGCAAATATAAGGTGATGTCTTATAATGCCGCTTTTTCAGAGTTAATTTACCAAATACACAGTACTTTGCTATCACAGACTTCAAATTTAAGTAAGGTCCGTCTCACATGCAGCAGTGCACGATATAAAACAGGGACACCTTCAAATTTTCTTCATTCGCTCGGCAGCCATGGAGCTGGGCAGAGCGGCAATGGGCCAGTACTGCTCTGACAGCTGACGGTTGCAAGTACCCTGCAGAAAAGTACGCGGGCGAGCAACCAGCTAGAATGATGACTCAGCGGCTGTCGCAAGCAAGTGGCTTTTTAATGCAGTCGTGCCAAGCTCGTGGCAAATTTATCAAATCAGGAGGGAAATATGTATGATCCAGTTGGTGGTCATATCACGATATGATGTACATGTATATGCATAGATATATATGTAGATTATTTCGAAATAGTTACGTAGTCCTACGTCAACTTTGCGTACAACCCCATTGGGTTGTCCCTTATAGTTTTTTTCAAAAATCTGTGATAAAAATTGGAAATGTCTGGGAATGTCTAGTCTGTAATTTTTTTTTACAAAATTAGACTTTTTTCAACGAGGAGACGTATTAAGAGAGCGAATTATGTCATTTTCGCTATATGTGTGATTATGTAAACGTTCCTGCATCTTTTTTTTGATTGTATGTTTCCTCCTGAACGTCAGACACAATTCCTCATGAACTTCCTGGCAGTCACTTCTTATTTTCTTCGAAATTCACATTTAAGAACCCAACCTTACCTAAAACCAGAAACATTTGGTAAGTTTTACCTGAACATAGTAACTTCCTAAACTTCTGATAAGTCCCATCCTGAACTACGAGGAAAATTTCCGCAAAACTTGGGAAATGTACTCTCCAAAATTTCTTGGAAAATCTTCATAAAGTTGTAAGAAGTTTCTTCCTGAAGTTAAGGGTAACTCTTTTCTGAACTTCCGAGATGTTCTCTTCTGAACCTCATGCGAGTATTCTCCTGAACTTCAGGGAAGTTTGTTCCTGAATTTCTGAGAAGTTCCTGCTTGAGGTACTAGAAACCTCACCCTAAACTTCTGGAAAGTTTCTTCCTGATTTTAGCAAAAGTAAAGGATTTTCTGAACTTCGATAAGTTCGTATTCTGAAATGCTGGAATGTTCGATTCGAAACATAAGGGACGCTCTCTAGCACTTCTGGGTAGTTCGGAACTTATGTACTTCTGAGGAGTTCTTTACTGAATTTTTGGAAAAAAAAACCTTCTTGATCCTACAGGTCTTCTTGAGCTTATTCTTTCCAAACTTCTGATTGGTTCCATACTGAACTGCGATTAAATTTTTATTGAAACTTTGGGAAAGCCGTCTCCAAAATTTCAAGGAAAATCCCCTAAAATTTGTTCTTGAAGTTTCTCCCTGGACTTCTGAACTTTTAAGAAGTTTTCTCCATAGCTCTGAGGAAGTTTGTTCCGAAACTTTTGGGAAATGTGTGCTCAAATTAAAAAGAATTACCACCAATGCTCCTGGAACGATTAATTCTGTTCTCTCTAAAGAATTTTGAGAAATCTTTATTCTGAAGTTTTGAAATGTTCTCCTCTGCCTAGCACTTCCTGAGGAATTTTTATCCTGATATTTTGAGAAATTAAAGTTAGTGCCCTTCCTGGTTAGTTCCCGTCTAAAATTTGGGGAAGTTTTTTTTTTTGAACTTCTTAGTAGTTCAATCTTGAATTTCGGGGATGAACTCCAAAACCTCTGAAAAGTTCCTAACTTCAAAGAAATTCTCTTCCCTTCACTTCGTCCTGAAGCTCTGATAAGTCCTCTCCTGGTTCTTGGGGAAGTTCTGCCCTGATATTCTGGTAAGTATAATCTTGAACTTCAGTAATGTTCGGTCCTGAATTTTTGAAGGTTCTTCTTGCTTGGACTGCTCTGGGAAGTCGTCTTCTAAACTTTCCAAGATGTACCCTAAATTGTGGGTATTTTCTTTCTATACTTCTAGGAATCTAGGACTTATTCAGAGATATATTTCTAAATCCCTAGCACAAATAAACTGGAATGATGCATTTAGTAGTACTTTGAAAAATTCAGAGTTTTAAGATTTATTTCCATAGCTCAGAACTTCTACTGTTGTTCTGTCCCCCGAGTGGCAACCGACCGTGCTTTAGAGCAAATATTCAGCAACCCCTTTTTACGGTAAGTTTCTCGAATATTATTTGTATTGTTGTAAACCTTGATTTTCGTTGTGACTTAATGGCAAAGGACCAATATAACCAACGCTTTGACAATCGTTTTTTGCATGGGATTCAACACTACCATAAGTAGGGACTCCATCTTACCCTCAGAAAGGGCCTATACGATACTTATCTGCGAACCTATTGTGTCTCCAAGTGGCCCACCGCTTTCGGTTCTTCAAGGATTTCTACTTTAAATGATACCTATGATATTTAAAAAAAAATCTTATCGTATCTACAATACTGTTTAAATCCTTGTACGTTTTAAATCCGAACATTTAAGATACCTCTGATTTTAAATTTTAAAAAAAACTAAATGTCTGTAAAAGTCTGCAACATAAATAAAATGTCTGCTAAAAGTCTGCATCGTTGGAAAAGTCTGCAACAAAAATGAAAAGTCTGCAAATTTACAGACGTGTCTGTGAATATGGCATCCCTGGTCTCACTGGTCAGCAATACCACTCATATGATGACATCTCAAAATGGCTTGATTCCTGGATAGCATCAAAAGACGAACAGTACTATCGAAATGGTATTCACGCTCTACCAGAAAGATGGGAAAGAGTCGTAGCTAGTGAGGGGCAATACTTTGAATAATTCGTTTGTAACCATAGTTTTTAAAATAAAGTTCCTTTTTCACCAAAAAAAACATCGAGAACTTAGTTGCGCACCTAATAGAAAGACCTTTTGTATCATCCCTATATGGTGAAAGTAACAACCATCTTAATTCAAATGACACAAAGTCTCCTGAAGTGGCCCATCATCGAATCGATCGACCCAAACTTTCATCCAATCAACTTAAGATAGCGCCACTGTTTATTTACCGAAAAGGCACGTGTGTACGAAAACCTTATCTCTTGGCCAAAAGAAACCTTTTCCCCTTGCTTTAACACACGCACAAGCGCTAACAACTTAACAAGCATCATAAAAACTTCACCGTTACAAAAGCGGTGATTGACGGCAATGACGTCAGCTGGTCGAATTTCGACAGCACAGACAGAAATGATAACGCATCCAATCAGTCCGCCCGACGGCCAGTTCAGTGGGCAGTGGGCAGGTAGGTAAGCAAACCTATTTTGATTCTTCAATTTTCTTTTTTGTTTTGATCGGTGCGGTGTGCGGTGTAGGAAAATCTCCGGAGATGATTCGTCTCCCTCTTTCCGGCGCGATGCAGTCAGTCAGTGGTCCTTGTGTTCTTCTTCATTCGGTCGGATTGGGGGCGGACACGTGTGCGGGCTGTTGCTGCGAGTGTGGAGCTCTCGGTTATCAGTCCCGCCTCGAAACAACGGCAACTCCTGCTGAGGGTGGGGAAGATCATGTTTTGCATCCTCTCCCACCGATTCCAGGTGGATTCTGGAGTAGGAGGTGCCTACCGAAACACACGGCGAAGATGACGACGCAGAGAGCGGGGCAATGAGCTGATCATGCTCGATCACCGGATCGCTATTGGCAAGTGCGATAATTGGAATGTAAATCATCGAAACAGCGGTAATGAATATCATAATAAAGATGGGGTTGTAATTGATTTTCTGCTGCTTCTTTGGAGTTGCGAGCCGGCAGGATGGAAATGTTTCGCGTCGATTGCGATGGGGGTGGCGATCCAGTGAGCCGGTTTGGATGGTGGGGAGATCAGCCCAAGCGGTACTGGTTTTACGCACTTCCAAACTGGCAGCATGAGTAATATGAAGCAACGGGAATAGTTCACCGAAGGTCATTTGGGAAAGGTTCGCCAGGGACCGTCGGCTAGCAGGGGGAAAAGTGACACACTTGACGAAGACGGCGACGACGGCGACGACGGCCACGCATGCTGATTGCGATCAACATTATGGGTTTCTATCCTCCTGAATGTGCAGTCACACAGGTTCTGTTTCACCTGTTTGGCCCGAGTCCGGCGAGAGGGGAACGAGACATTCAAATTGTATTGATTTAAGATGGGAGATATGTAATGAGGTATTTGTATATATATTGTTCCGTTTGGGAGCAGGTTTGTGCGAGGGCCGGTTTCAACGAAATCCGTTAGTGAAACTGGAGATCAGGGTTTTATATGAACTAGGTTTATTAGTACTGAAATTATCCGATGGTAACGGTAGATTGGGGAAGCCATGCAAAAAAATTAAACGCATTATTTTATCAAATCCAACAAGATGGCTTTAGATCAACAGCTTATTGCACTGTTCGGTGGAGGAATTTAAATCCCCTGTAAACATTTTAGCACCATCTTGCCAATGCCCCGAGACCACTCGCAGCCACACGAGTCACTGGGTGGCAAAAAATCTCCAACATCAGCGAGCGAGGCATTGATGGAGGCCACATCTCAAGAAGGCTCTCTACATTTCAGCCAGTGCTCGCTCGGAACGGCAACTAGTGAGAAACAGGTTACAATCCCATTCGTCTCTCTCTGTGTAGGGTTAAGTTTGGATTTTCGGTGGAGACGCTCGACCAGTTGATAGAAGGTACTTCACCTGCCATGCCGAGGAATGGCCGCGAAAGGAGGGCGGCTCCTCCACGCATTAGAAGGGTGATCATTATCTCTTGCGACCCGTCCCGCGCACTCTCCCAGGATGCTGCAGCACTCGGCCACACTCTCGAACAATCAGATAACCCCTGCAGGGCTTGAACGGCGTACTTTTTTTTTTTTTTTGCTGAGGCTATCTTCCTTTCCTTCTGCGGTGTTACACCACTTCGCGATTAGATGCCAAAACATAAAACCTTGCAGTTTACGAACGGTTTTAAGGCAACTTGACTTTAACTGTCAGTTGGGTTTGCTGATTTTTTTTCTGCTTCTTCTTCTTCGTTGTACCGGTTTGGTACTTCGCTCTTCGGGGCTTTAACTTTCAGGAGGCCCTGTGGTTTGTGCAAAGTTGCGCGTGGTATCGACTAGACGAAAGAGTATGTGCCGTTTTTTACATTAATGTGTATGTATGTGCGTCTTATGTTGCGTCTTACGGCTCTGAACTCGTTCGGTTTTGAGTTATGATTCTTGATGGGAATTTCACCAAATAAATATTTGACTTTTTATTTTTTTCAAATGAATCTTGTTAGGTAAACCTAAAGCTTGTTTCACAATGATCAAATAATTGCCATGAGCAGGTAGAAATTGTACTTGAAGTTTATCAAAAATCGCATTGAGTATGTTGGATATGTTGAGCAAAACATATTTAGAAATTTCCATTAGGATTGCATACACTGAACATAAAATTTAGTTGATACTACAAAATCATTCGCTTACCTCACCAATGTAAAGCCTGTCTACGTTAAATTTCGGACACTTATCTTTCAGTGTAGATTTTGAATTATTTCACGGATCGCTGAAACGTTTCACTTATATGACAGCCGAAGATCTCCACTTTATTTCGTGGTGCAACATGTTTGCATTCTTGTTACATTCAGTAAAATGGCGTCAGATCAAGTGAAAGCACGCAAATGCATTTTGTACGAATGGCAGCAAAATCTGAATTTATTGGAAAGCGATCTTGCTAAGAAATTAAAACTACCGGAAAGTACCGTGTTTTGAGTTTGCAAATCATTTGATGCGCTTGAATGTGGATCGGAAGGTTGGATGCGACCATCCCAACGGTCAAGAAGTGTTTGCCCATAATGGATATCCACATGCGGAAGCGTCAGTCCATCCCAAGTAGCACACTACAATCTTATTTAGTTGTTGTAACTTGCTTATGACTTAGCAAGTCATATTTATGTAATCTCAACTGAATAGCAACAAGTGGACTACAAGGGATGCCAGCCGTGTCGGAGAACCAATCGGAAACCCAGAAACAACTGCTGAAGATTCTGGTCAAAGAGATCATCCAGGCAAAGCGGAACGTGGTGGTCGTCATGGACGACGAGAAGTACCACACGTTGGACGGCAACGACTGGCAAGGCAAATGCTACTTCAAACGAAATTAGCACCTGTGTGAAGTGCTTGGCGTACATGAAATTCCAAAAGAAGTTGTTGCTGTGGCTCACAATCAACACAAAGGGTTATGTCAACAGTACAAAGCAAGATCTACAGTACAAAGTGCCTTCCAGAAGTTGTCGCCTTCATTGAAAAGTACCACAAAGATGACGATGTGGTATTTTAGCTGGATCTAGCGACGGCTCTCGATGCGGGCGATGGTCTCCAAGCATGTCAACCCTACCATCGTGGCCCGGCTCTACCCAATCGAAAAATTCTGGGTCAATTTGAAGAGGAGAGTATATTCAAATAGTTTCGTGGCCAAAACGACGAATGATTTGATTAATAAGGCGACCAAGAAACTGAAGAATATGCCTACAAACTTCTTATTCTTCACCTATGGACAAAGTTCCGGGCAGGGAAAAGAAGTATTTTTGTACAGTTTATGAGCTTTTTAATGAATAAAATTGAATTTTGTTTGTTAAAATACCCTTATCCGTTCTTTTTTACCATCCATCCGAAAATTGTCGCTTTTTTAATGCATGCATTACTTTTAATGAGCATTGGATCATGGAGCTTTACCAGCAGGTTTCCTCAGAGGCACGTAATCGGAAACAGCCCGGGTCAAAACCTCGTAAAAAAAGCCTCGTCAGCAATGGTAGAGCACGAGTCAAGTAACTACCAATTGACCTGGGCCAGAGATTGGCTCAAAGCAGCAAAATTAGTTCTACGAAAGTTTAAGCTTTGTGGATCAACGGTGTTGTCAGAGGCAATATAACTTACATTACGGCAGCATCGTTTACCGGAACAAGATCAAGCATTCTAAAGTAACGGTTTAACATCGATAGGATTTGCGGTAAATCTAGCAGGCCAAATCCCTCCAAAGCAGAGCAGGCAGCAAGCAAGCCACTGAAGATGGTTATATGTGAACTACCGGATTACCTGCCGGATGATATCGTCGAGAAACTGACTTAACCTCAAGCCGATCAAGGTATTCCCCATGATGCGGGTAGATGCTCTATCTGGCCCACCTGGAGGGCGAGCTCTCTTCAACATAATTGTTGAATGGGAGCCGTACCGCCACATGAAGCGTGACGTCATGCGATGCACGAATTGCCACTCCTTCGACCATGGGACAAGGAGCTGTCGCATGAAACCGCGATGCGAGCAAATGGAGGAGACTGCCGAGCCCAAGTGTGCCGCCTGTGGGTTAAACCATGATGGCCAAAATCATGCCTGTCCCAAGCGCGTGGAATATCTTGAAATCCGAAGGAAGGCGTCGACCCAAAACGTAAATGGGCGAAACCGCCATCAACCTTCTCCGAATACGGTCGAGAACTTCCCGCCGCTCAGTTACAGCGTGCGGAATCTTCCACCTCTCCAGCTGAATCATCGGAAGGAAATCCGTCAGCCAACATCTTATGTACAACAACGTCTTCCAGCAGCCGCTACAACGCACGCAAGACTTGCCCCCTCCAACCTGGGGAATGCCACAGGCTCACGCTCTACCTTAGCCCAAGCGTCTGATGATGACTCGCTCTTCTCCCCGCACCAGATGATGGAGTTTGTACAAACATTGTACATAGGGCACGATACGCTGTACGAAAATTAATTTGTTTTGAATATTTTCAAATATTATAAATTAACAATATAGCTCACTTCCTAATTTGGTCTCGGACAAACACGAGCGCCGCGGTGGCAAAAAGGTACACCAGTAAACTATAAATTTTGCGTTAACCAAATTCCTGGTTTTTCAACCTTCTTCTTCTTCGTGCGGTTTTATTCACGTCGGCCAAAAACAAAACAAAATGCTTTAGTGGTAAACAAAAACAATTGGTGGGAAAATTGATTTCAAATTGAATGTTTTTATTTCTACCATATTCTGCCATATTGAATCAAGATGATGGGTACATTAGTATGCTTGTATGGTTGTTTGTTTCAATAATTTAACTTCATTGATAGGGCGATCTTATTCCGATGTCCAGGAGAATTTTCCTAACTAAGGTTTTTTTATGTCGAAGAAATGCTAAAATTCGTGTATGAACTGTACTTACTCATTTCAACGTTCAGTTGCATAACATCTGGCGCCTCACAAGGGGAAAACAAGGGAGCTAATTCTTTCTATCGCACAATGTCCAAGGCCTGCAGTTCCAATTGATTGGCCTGGAGCTTAACCTGACAGGTATAGGTTAGGGATAGGTTGCTTGAAGTCCAATTCAAAAATAATGAGATCGTTCATAAATGATATGCACTGTCGTTGCAGAACAGCCGTTCGTATTCTTTCTAGTCAACTAATTGGTGTCACAAACTGCGAGATTTTCCGGAAGCGAAATGAAACTCGAAGTATCGATACGATACTCCCTTGCGTGGCTTCTGTTCGATGACAACCATCTGCATTCTAAGCCGGAACCCTTTCTGGTTGTTGATAACTTCAAGTACTACATTGGACCGACTTATCGGTGCTTGTAATTCGTGCAACCTTACATCCTACCTTTGCTGCCGGAACCCCTTTTGAGGGAAATCTTCGAAATATCGTACCGGATGCATTGACACCATCCGCGATTTGCAATCTTTTTTGGTGGCTTGTGGTTAGTTGGATCAGACCACCCTATATAGTGAAATTGATGTTGAAGCACCGAACTCACACCAAACGTTGTGGAAAAAGAATCAAAACACTACTTTTCTTTGTTTTGAATTGTTGACATTTGCGCATTACACGCTGGACTAAAAATAGGCAAAACACGATAGTTAATCATACTGATTTACCTTTTCAACTAGAGATGGCGTTACAGTTGTGTCCGTTACGATTCGTATAGGAATTGGAAAAGTGAGCTACATTGTTAATCTATAATATTTGATATTTTGCTATCATACAAAATTTAGTTTAACACGAGATCTTTTTTCAGTTGCATTCAGTTGTTATTCACTGCTAAATGAAGCATAAGAAGGTTTTATCAACAAAGCCGGGAGGAGTGCTATACGGCTGGAAGAAAACTAAAATTGTTACTTGGGCTATGTCTATATTGATAAGAGGCCTGTAGATAATTTGATTATGTTAGGAAGTATGTTGAAGTAGCTATTTTCAAAACATTTTCTAGCATTTTATAACTTTTTTAACAGTGGAGAAAACACCTTCAGCGACACACTCCGAGATAATTCGAATAACTTGCCGCAACAAGCCAAATTTCCGTCATTTTTGGCACAACTCACAAGCTGGTTCACGTAATTTTCAGCTGGCTGCCAATAAGCATAAATTTCCGATTTTGGTGTGACGGACGTGTTGAAAGACAGAAACACCCAGGAAAACTCCTTCCGGGACCCCGAAACACGATCAACACAAGCATGACACGGCAGAGTGACTAACCTCCTGTGCTATAATGATTCAAAATAATACATTTGCCAAATATTACGAGAGAAGAAAGAAATCTGTTTAAGATAAAAGGAAATTCTAAGAATCAAAACGTTTTTATCATGCTCGACCGAACAGTAAAACATTTGATCAAAGTACACTATTCTCTAACTACCAAAGCGACCTATCGCCGAGAATGTTCTGAAACCATCAACCAAGCAGGGCTATGTCTTACCATGCAATTCAAATAAGACATTATTATTATGCAGTTCAAATTAGACAAGAATTAGACAGTACTTCGCTGGTCGATACGTGAAGCAATTATCCGGTATTCAAAATTGTTACTCCTGAAGGCAGATTCTCAAAAACCACAAATTCAATGCACTTTTCATAATCACACTGATCTAGGCCCATCCTACTACACGCCAGCAAATTATTCCATTCTCCATGAGATACTTCCGGATGGAAATACTCGTGCGTAGCCATGATAAATAGAAAACAAGTTTAAGACAAAACAGCAACCATTCGTCTCACAATAAATCGATTCACTCTCTATAACAAGATAACTGAATTTCTTCACAAAAAGGTATACATTTTCATTTTTCTGGAGAGCAAAAAAATGCCACGGTGTAATCAAACTTGACGTCCGTCCAAACGCAAAGCCTACCGCGATCTTTCGATTTCCTGTGACAGTGGAGACATGGTCACAAACTCTTGTCTTATGATTCCAGAGAAGATTCAGAGTGTCTAAGTAATTATTCAGAGATGCTTCCAAAATAACAGAATCATTCTGGAATGCTGGCAAGATAATTTTGAAATTATACAGTTTGTTTCATTTCTTGCTATGCATCGTAAAGTGCAACATTGGTTATAGCAAAGCAGGAATACCTAAATTCGCATTAAAACATTCAATGTGTGCGCGAGGTTGTGCAGTGTATAAGTTGTTGAATGTGAGTTTGGAGTCTGAACGTCCAATCTCAAGTAACATTGGCAAAACCATCCAGCTTTATTATGTTTTATTTAAGTTTTATGAAAGCCACTAGAAATCAATTCGGTTTTATTATAGCAGTAAGAGGAGCCAACAGGATTCAATTTTTTGACCGGTTAATAAGAACCTACACAGCTTCTCTACAACGATCTTAAAACCTTTACTTCTAAAATTCCTTTTACTCCTATCAAAGGTTTTATTTTGACTTTATAAACTTGAAAAATGCTGTTTTGAAATGCTGTTTTAGGACTCATTCTTATTATCTCATTATGATCAGTTGAACAGACATTTCAAAACCATTTTGCCTCCAGTAAATGCATTAAACGGCTAATTGGCATTGAGGAAAGCTGCTAAATGGTCAGATAGTTTTATAGTAGCCATTGCTAAGACAAATTGGCTTTTTGTCAAACCTGTGATCCCAAGTAACAATTACAGTTCTATTCCAGCCGTTTAGCACTCCTCCCGGCTTTGTTCCTTGCATTTTAGGAGTTTATAAAGTCAAAATAAAACCTTTGATAAGAGTAAAAGGAATTTTAGAAGTCAAGGTTTTAAGATCGTTGTAGAAAAGCTGTGTAGGTTCTTATTAACCGGATTAAAATTTGTAACCTGTTGGCACCTCTTGCTGCCATAATAAAACCATACTGATTTCTAGTGGTTTTCATAAAACTTTAATAAAAATTAATAAAGCTGGATGGTTTTGCCAATGTTACTTGGGATATCCTCCAATCGCTACATTGAAATATAAGAAATAATTGAAATGTGGAAAAATAAACACACCTAATTTTAAATGTAAAACAATTGAACTGTAGGTCTGAGACCCACTTCGGTATTCTTTTAGATAACCTTATTGAATTCCATCAATTTTCAGGAGTTTCATGAATAATTTATCAAGTATATTTCTCTTAATTTTTTTTGTTGTTGTTGTAAACTTGCATAATTTCCGAGGCGCATTAATTTTCAGCTCTTATCATGCCAATATTCACCATAAAATTAAATGCGCATATGAATTGTAGCATGAAACGCTATAAAAAAAAACTCAATTTGTTTTGGATATCTGACTATCAAACATAATTTCCCGCAACACAAGAACTTTTTTCTTAGTCATTATTTACTGTTGAATGAATCAGAAGAGCAGAGAATCGAGCAAAGCAGAACAGCAAAAACCCACCACGATATCGCCGTGAAGTTTAACAGCTTTGGCCATTTGGCCCTATGCTGGTTTTGATGGCAGCCAATAGGTTTTATGATGGTTCTCAAGTGGTCATAACATCTTTCACTAGAACTTTTTCAAATCTTTATGGTATTGTAAAGGTTTTATTAATTTGTTTTCACAACCGTCTATAGAGGAGGTCACTTAGTACACATTTCGGCTTTAAAGGAGCATGGAGGAGGTGTTGGTGGACAACACAGTTTTGAATGTAGTTTCATCAACAAAGCCGGGAGGAGTGCTCTACGGCTGGAATAGAACTGAAATTGTTTCTTGGGATGCCTCTCAAAATAAACGATCTCGATTCGACCCGTTTTCTTCAGCCTTGGCCTTCAGTTTTAGATAGTAACCATTCAGCCACTTTAACAAGTTGAAATAAATGGTTTAAGAAACCTACAGTTGCTTCGATTGTCGATTCATAACCTCCAGGTGATCACCTGAACAACTTTGTCGAAGGCGGCATCTTCCTAGATGCCTAGGATCTCAAAATTAAAGCTTGTACAAGATATTAATATGTACAATAGCGTAATGAGCCACTTTTGGAATACCATCCACCTGTCGGAAAGCCTTGACCTAATGAACAACTTTGCTGAAGACAGTTACTTTCCATATGACTATGATTTCGAGATATTTCATGTTAAAACAAATTTGAATGTCAGCTAGCGCCACCTACTGAGAATTCTCGAATCAATAAAACCACCACGAGGTAGCCTTCCCTATAAACTTCACCAAGGCACCATGCATCTATAAAGGGGTAAATCACAAGAATATTACACGTTAAAATCATATTAATATCAACTGCTACATGCGCCCCCAACCCGACCCACTTTCAAACAGCGGTGCTAGTATGAAAAGTGTGAAATCATTCGACAAAATTGGGCAGCACTTTCGAAGTTGAATAACTTTCTCATTTTCAACTTAATTTGAGCACGGTTTGTTTTAATGCTTTATAACAGAGTGCCACGTGTTTTGAGGTACCTCCGAATTTTAAGCTGAACATAAAAGTAACTTTCTGAAAATACTACTTTCCCCATAAAGGGCGAACACGAAATTATTGCGACACATTCAACAGGGCATAACTTTTTTACCATTGGGTAAAAATCAACCAAATTTTGCACACTTTCTCATTGATGTGTATTGTTTACATGCTGTCAAACTCGAAGTCGTGTTTTTCGATTCAACGAAAATGGAGGTGAACCAACGCGAGTCGAGAGAACAAATTCTTTCCAAACACCTGGAATTTCCTGACCTGTCGCACCGGCAGTTGGGAAAAATGTTGAACATTCACCATTCAACCGTCTCCAGAGTGTTGAAGCGGTCCCAGGAGCGGTTGACGTTGGACCACGGCAAAGGAGCTGGAAGAAAACCGGGACCGGAGAACAAAAAGACGGAGGAAAAGGTGAAGCGGATGATTAAAGCAAATCCCAACGTCTCAAGCCGTGATTTGGCTAAAAAGATCGGCATGTCGCAGAGCTACGTCCAGAATGCAAAGAAGAGAGCTGGACTACATACATACAAGGTACAGAACTTCCCAACAATCGACGGCTAAAACTCGGGCACGGAAGCTCTACGAGAAGATGCTGACAAAATATGGCTGCTGTGTGATGGACGACGAAACGTATATAAAAGCCGATTTTAAGCAAATTCCGGGGTTGGAGTTTTTCACCGGCAAGAGCAAGTTCTATGTGAACGACAAATTTAAGAAGCAGAAAATGTCGAAGTTCAGCTCCATATATCTTATTTGGCAGGCCATCTGCTCTTGCGGACTGAGGAGTGAGAAATTCGTGACAAAAGACACAGTAAATGGCGAGATTTACAAATCTGAGTGCCTCGAGAAGCGCCTTTTGCGATTCTTGCAGCAGCACGACGAAGCTCCGCTATTTTTGCCAGATTTGGCATCATGCCACTATTCTAAAAGTGTCCTGGAGTGGTATGAGGCCAATTCTGTCCATTTTGTTCCAAAGGACATGAATCCGCCAAACTGTCCGGAGCTGCGCCCGGTGGAGCAGTACTGGGCAATGCTGAAGCGGGAACTTCGAAAGAGCAAGAAGACAGTCAAAGACGAGAAGGACATGTTAAGAAAATGGAAAAAAAAAACTGAGAAACTGGTACCGGATGACACTGTAAATACTTTGATGGAAGCATCAAGCGAAAATGCGTTCAATTTTACACTCAAGGCTCCATCGATTAACTTTTCTTTTGATTTTTGAAGTAAATATATGTATAAAACTTCCCTAAAATTTTGGTTTGATTCTAAACATTATAAGAAAATTGGCATGACATTTTCGGTGTCGCAATAATTTCGTGTTCGCCCTTTACTGAAAAAGTCACAATTCCACACGAAACTTCAAGTTGATAACCGTCAAGCTAAAAACTTTTCAGGGATGGCTCTCGGAACATTTCCAACAATAATTTACTATGCATGTACATTAGATCTGCTTTCGAAATCGACACAGCCTTATGTGGCCTCTCATTGCACGTTATTGATTGCAGCATGATATTTTGACAAGCTAGTAGATGCCGCTATTTTGCCACATCTATGGGCACTTCGACTAAGTGAAATACGCGATGGTAGTGAGCAAGTGATTACTAACGTTAATTTTGAAAGAAATAGATCAAAGTTGGCTCTTAAGCGTTATTAAAAATACCGTGTCTTCCCAATCAACAACCACCATCATACTTTGTGAGAAGCCTCAACAGCATCCTGTTAGTATAAATCGGTCCAAGTCGGCTACTAACTGTTGTTAAATTACTTTTTTTTTCTCAATTAACATTCACCACCACACTTTGTGAGTGGTCCCAACAGCATCCTTACTGTTGGTTTAAATCGGCTTTCAAGCATTATGCCTGGCCCCAATGCCGGTCTAACTGTTGGGTTGAGTCGGTACTAATATTCAAATATATGTTTGTGCACCTTCTTAAAACGAACTAAATGGAGAATAATCTGAAAACAAAGATAAACCAAGTGAACCTAGCCATTCTATCCAACAATACGGTGATTTACCGTGGAAGTGCATTCCCATAAAGCGAGTATCATGTCACGTTGATATATAGTAGAGGTCAAGTCACTGGATCCATAACCTCGACATTCAGGGTTTGAATCCATGCTGCTCCATAACTTTATTTTTTCAACACCATTATATTTCCTAAGGGAAAATAATGAAATTGATGCGGATTCCTTGGGTCAAATAATCATAATGCAATCTTATGAATAATCGAAAGTTAATTTACTGAGTGTTCCAATCCTTTCCTTACTTTACCTGAATTCGGGCGGGGCTTGCGCTGATATTGCCTTCATTTAGGATTTGTCATTTCTTTTTGTAATAAAAGCTAATCAGGCAAAATGGGATAGCAACCTCGGGCGGTCATTCATCGGACCATGTTTATGTCGAATCTGCATTTAACGACACTTGCCATATGGTGAATAGCCCTAGTAAGACGAGAAATTTTCCTATTACGAAAAATTCCTAGACCGGACCCGGAATCGAACCCTAGTATCCTATTGATTGTTGAATTTAGAATGTTTCCGAAACAGAATAGTGGTTTGAGAGATTGCATCTACGCTTCCGTAACATTTTTCGAAGTTGCGAAAGCGTCTCCTCGAATTAGTTCGCATTCCGCAAGGCCTTATGATAATTCCAAAAAAAAAAATGCCATTCTGCGTAGTAGAAACCCTGACTCAGCAAAAAATCCGAATATTTGTCAAAACAAAAACTGAAAATCTTTTTTTTTCCTTTTCATTCTACCAGATTGGTAGGTACTTAAGCTACTTTCCACCAATTCGTGATAGGTTGTGCCTTCGCACCACTTCGCTTCGCCCTAAAGCAGCAGTCAATGATGCCGATGATCACCAGCGCCAAATCAGCAGCAGCGAGAGTGAGCGAGAGCCACCACAGTTGATGATCATCGGTGCGAATTTGGTGCTTTGGCACGGCGCGCTTCTGATAGTGATCGTGATGCTCGCGATCGTGGCGGCGGGCTGGCATGGTTGAGTGCTAGTCTCTTTTGTGCTAGGTGGATGAAGTGGGGCGGCAGGGTAGCTCGTTGGATGGAAGACGATGGGGACGAAGAAGGGGTGATCTTTTTTTTTTTTGGCCGAAACCTTTTTAGCACGATCGCCGGTTGGGAGCATTTTGTTGCTATTCTTCTGTTTGGATGTGTGCTGCGCGCTTTCTTTATTTGTCGTTAATTGTACGTGAATGGGCGTGCGAGACATGTAGGGATTGTGTTGTGTTTGGTATAGATCTAGAGGGTTATTTTTCGGTGGTTTTTATTTTTTACTACCAGCAGCTGGTAGTGGTGAGAGTAACAGCCGAATTTGCACTGGTTTTCCGATGCATGTGTGTAAGTTTTTGCTAGATTTGCCACTGCCCGAATGGCGTAGGTTTAGGGTGACCTACTTTTGTTGATTTTATTTCAACGTGTACAAGTTTGACTATGTGTGAATTATTAAAGGCTAAGTGGACAGGTTTGGTTGGAACAGTTGACTTGGGCTATGAAGATAGATGTCATTTGCTACACACATGGAGTAGAAGTTAATAGGATTTATTTTGCGTGAAATTATAAAGCAAGATTGTCATCTGGGATATTCAACACATACCTTATATTGGAAAATAGCTGGGAGAATTGCATTCGCGGCGCAATAGTATTGCGCATATGCGACCCTTAAAGCAGCCTTATACATCAATTACATTTTAAAAGTAACCCGGCATTATTTGCGTGTATGTAACTTCGTCAAATAGCCACAGCTGTCAAACTTCACTGTGACATCGTGGTTGATATCAATTGTTCTGCTTTGTTGGATTCTCTGCTCTCATGATTCATTTAGAAGTAGTACAATATCTAAGAAAAAAGTTCTCGTGTTGCGATAATTTTTGTTTGACAGCAAAATATCCAGAACAAATTGCGTGTTTTAACGCGTATCATGCTTCAAATCAAATGCGCTTTCAATTTTATGGAGAATATTAGCACGATAAGAACCGAAAATTAACGCACCTTGGATATTATGCGATCATGAATTTCCAGAAAATTGAAGAAATTCAATATGGTTATCAAAACGAATTTTTAAATTGGTCTCCGATCAACAGTTCTTTTGCATTTCATTCAAAATGTGGTGCATTTATTTTTCCACATTTCAATTATATCTTAAATTTTAATAAGGCGATGGAAAAAAATCACAGTTTTGCAAAAAAGCCAATTTTTCTTCGCAATGACTACTGTAAAACCAATTTGCCGGCTACTGTATTTACTGGAGACAAAATGGCTTTAAAATACTTTTTCAATTACCATAATAAGGATGTCCAATATTATAAGTAAGTCCCAAAAAGGGAATTTAAAATCAGCATTTTACGAGTCTATGAAGTTGAAATAAAACCTTTGATAGGAGTGAACGGAGCTTAGGAAAACAAGGTTGTTAGATTGTTGTTAACAAGCTGTGTAGTTTCTTGGAAACCTGACTAAAAGATGAAACATATTGGCACCTCTTGGTGATATAATAAAACCAAATTAATTTCTAGTGGCTTTCATAACACTTTAATAAAACATAATAAAACTGAATGGTTTTGGCAATTTTAGATAGGGAGCCTCTTAGGAATCAAGTTCGACTTCAAAATAGATACAAAGATTTTTCAAAATGTATGCTTTTCGTTTCTGGACATTAGTATATTATCTTTTTCGAATAAATGCTACCTTACGCATTCTTTGCCTTAAACTGATTTCGTAACGATCTGTTATAGATTTTAGATTGTATTTGGATCTGGCGACTGTGCGGGCCACTACATCGATTTATGATTCTCAAACCCTTTCTTAACTGTTCGTGCAGTATGTTTAGGATAGTTATCCTGCATGCATTGCCACTTCAAATGCAGTTCCCACTCCCGACATGTGGTAGCATCTCGTGTTAAGTTTTTCGTATGGAAATCGAATATGAAATCCGTGTTAGGGTAAACGGTTCTAGAAGAAATAGAGTTTTCTACCTCGTGGAATCACTCAAACTTTGATCTTTTCCTTTCCTTAAAATTTCGGAAAAATGGACTTTAAACCCCACTTCAAGAACGGGTTTCCAAACGAAAGAAAAATTTTCTGTTATAGATGTCCAGTTTATCTTCTAACAGGTGCCTAAATATCAGTCAAAAACTTGCAAATGGTTGGGATATTGCTAAAACTCTACAATCTTTCTTCATTCAAAAAGCAGCCTGCAAATTCTATTTGCTGAACATATTTATATGAACTGGAGACATTATTTTAGTTCATCACAAGAGGGGAGCAAAAGATTCTTATTTTCACCACCAAACAGTGAATATATAGACAAAAATTCGTTTGAATATTTCCTCACGGAAACATTGCGTTTTGACTTACCCATCTCTGGTTCCGTCAATTTTTGCCAAAATCTAAGAAACTGAACGTTTGGTAAAATTTACACCTTCATTTTATAGGTTTTATTGCACAAAACTTGTTTCAAATCACGTTCAATTTTGTTGCAATAATCGTATCTCTTGGTCATAGTAGGAAGTTATTTGAGAACTGAAACGAAAGAAAACCAACCTGAAAAGCCTTTTTTCCTCACTATTCAGCTGCCTCGATGTTGGTAAAAAATACCGAATACTGTAAAAAATTTTAGTTGTGTATGAACCTAACTGAAGATCGAATTTTAAGGTTTTTTTTTAAAGATACGATCAGTTCTCAGTTTAATTCGCAAGCCTACAGAGCTGTAACGTGACAGACGGTTATTTCTATTTCACTGGGCGTAGTTTTTGGCGAACCTGAAATTCTCTGAAAAGTTTGAAAACAATTGTTAATATTTGAGCCTTACCTTAATCACACCATAACATCGAATTACGATAATTCGAAAAGATTTTTTCGACGTAAGACCACGTCCTTGTTTTCTAAACTGGGGTACAATTAGAAAACAAACCAAATGGCGACCGTCACGAAAAGTGATAAGATTTTGAGCGTTGATGTCTAAGAAATTTCATCAAAGATTTTAAATAGTTTTGCACCAATCGGTCGTAACTATTTCTACGCATTGATCAAGAGGATATTGTCGATTTCGAGCCACATACTAGCATAGCTTAGCATAGCATTTTCCGACCATAGACATCCTGGGTTGGCTGTTGTAGAGACGATGGAAGCGCCAGAAGAGGTATTGCATTTTAGGAGTTCTTGGAGGTATTTCATTTTAGTTAAATATAATAGAAAAGCAATAGAGCGTTTCCAGATGAAATCAGCCGGAAAAAGTCAAAATCTTGCACGACCCTCTCCGATTTGGATAAAACTTTGCACGTGTCTTCGGAATTGGTGATGATGGATTTTCCGCGGGTTAAGGAAATTTTTTGACTCAAGACATTTTTTTCAACAGGGCGTATGTGTTTTGTCATGCGTATTTTTCAAAAAATCATAACTCGAAAACCGTTGGTTGTAATAAAATTGCGTCTGAGAAGAAGTTGTAGTTAATTAATTTAACTTTATGAAAAAATATGAACACCGTAAAAAAAAATTTTCTTCAAAAAAATCAAAAATTAAACTTAAAAATCAATTAGCAAATCTGTCCAACGTAGGATTTTTATAATTTTTTTTCAAAAGACTTTTAGTTACAAGAAAAAGAATAGAAGTTGTTCTACGATGGAGTAACTTAAGATAAAATAGTTCTTAGAAGTAAGAAAAATTTAATATATTTCTAATTTGTTGTTTTTGCATGAATAACCATATTTTAATAATATAATACGATTCTTCTAGTGATTTTAAACAAAAATTCTCTCGGTGAGCAACAATCTATATGTAACCGTTTTCGAGAAAATTTGAAAGTAATATCGAAAAATGGCTTTTTCCATGAAAAATATCCCTTTTTCAAAAGTTAGTCGTAATTGTCCATCTTCAAAAGTATTTTTTTCAAATTGTATATAAAATTTTCTACAATATACCTTTTATTACCGAGAACACTAGTATCACAACGCTCTGTACGTAAATGGCCACGGATGTCTTGAAACCGACCATGCACAATGTACTCAAACAGGACCTGGGCCGCTAAGCTTTCAAAACGTAAAGATTACAGAATTTTGGAACCTTCAGAAAGAAAAGGCTTGAAAAAGAAGCTCTCCTACTATCGCGGCATATTGGACTAGCCTTTGTGTTTTCCGATGAAAAATCATTTGTCCTGCAGCAGTTCCACAATGTCCAAAACGGCAGGTTGTTGCCCTGCAGGTCTAAGGACATCCCAAATAGCGAAAGAAACATACCACGGCTCCAAAGCGCCGCTTACGTTGTTGTTTTGTGGAGGTATTTGCAAGTGTGACAAGCTATCATTTGTTTTTATTGAGAAAACCGTTAAAATCATCGCTTTATGTTATTGTTGCAGTATTGCAAAATGTCGTGGAGCCAACCATAGAATAATTGTCCGGGAAGGATGATTACGTGTTTCAGACGAACGGACCGCCATCTCATAACCAAAATTAGTGTCGGACAAATTTGGCCGACTTTTTGGCCGAATCTTAACCCCTTGGATTTGTAGTTGTTGTCATACATGCTTTCAAAAATACGAGCACAATGTGTCTACGTTCGACCAGTTCAAATCCGAAATGCCATGTCGTGCGTGCCGCCTGCGATGGGTTTGAAAAAGGTTTGAAACTGATGAAATAGGCGGGGTTATTCTGAAACAAACTCAACACGTACTCGATCTGTCAATTCATTCTTTGTTTACATGCCATTTGAAGTTGACCTGTTAGTGTATTGTTTAACAATGGAAACATCCGAATATCGTGCAGTGATTAAATTCTTTGTTTTGGAGGGTTTATCTGCTACTGAGATTCATACAAAGATTATGAAAGTATTAAACGAGCCTTAGGAGTTTAAGCGTGGCCGTGCAAGCGTTGAAGACGATCCACACTCACGACGTCCAAAAAGTGCAACAACACCAAAAATCGTATCGAAAACACAGTACCTATATGGTTTTGGAAAATTATCGATTGACTGTGGATGTAATAGCCTGATACCATAGGCATCAAAACCACGTTCGAACGCGACATTCTGAGTAACATTTAGAGGAGTTTCGAAAGGATAAAAAGGGTTTTCTGCATTGATTTATCACTGTGGATGAGATTCGAGTCTACTACCATGATCCTGAATCAAAACAAGACCTTAGCCCAGTGGTATGGCACTTCGGCTCCGAAGCGAGTTCGTGTCCAGAAATCGGCAAGACGGAGGATATAGGTATTGGCCAACATAAGATCAATTGAGGTTTAGCTACTCTAGCTACTCTAGCTACCAATAGTATTGGAAGGCAAGATCTAGTTCAAGCTTGGCATTCTATTAGGTCCTTCTGAGGGTTGGCTTGGCCACCATAAAATTTTTGAAACACAGAAACGAGAATTTTAATTCAACAACTGAACTTTCTAACAGCTTCCTGGACTGTAAATAAAGTGTGCAACTTCTGCTAACATGCTTGAAAGAAAGTCAAGAAGTACGTTGTAGGCCAAGGAGAGATCTAAAAAAATAGAAAGTAGTATTATCAACTGAAATATGTATCTCTTCTCAAGTGTGAAACAAGTAATAGGACTTTCAATCTATGAAAAAAAACGAATACATATCTTCGTTTGCTCCGTCCGGTTGTTCAGCTTCACATGCAGCTGGGTTTGCAGGTGATATGCTTGATCGGATTTTGTCCGGAATACCTTGTGGATGCACCGTAAAACCAGTGACTGGATAGTCTTGAAGAAAATAGATATAGTTTTTGGCTCAGAACACGTACTTCGGTCCCAAGCGTAATTATTCGCCCCTAATAACGTAACTCACACGAACACACCCTCAAATATCCTGTCAAAATAACACGGTGAGTCAAAACAAAAACCAAGAAACTAGTACCGAAAAGCGCAAGATTGTATTGCAAGGTGCAGACTGCAAGGTGTACTTTGGACCTACACGCAAAAAAACGCAGTAAAACTACCATTTCAAGGGTTAAACTAAGCGCAAACACCAACAATTTTCACCTGACTATAAATCCATTTCATTTTACCATGCCTGCGATTAGATCAACCATGGTACGGTTGACATCAATATGAGATCTGTCAAATATACCGCAAATGTTGAAGGTTGTACCATAAACGTAGTAAATTTGACTGAAATTTCATGGAAGTTTTGAAAATAGGCATAGTCGTTTAACCCTTATGTGATCGACAAAAAAAACACCTTTAAGTGATCGACAGGGTACCCGGGTACCCACCAAATTCAAATGATTATAACTCTGGCTATTATTGACCAATTTTAATTCTTTTGGCACCGTTAGATTTCAAAACTCATTGGCTTTAAGGACATTATCAGCAATAACCATTTGAAGTCATCTGGCTCCCGTAAATCCGGGTTACCGGGGCTGTGTTCCGGTACGGAGGCACTATTTGGAAACATCTATTAAATTTCCGGAAATGGATATCGAAATCTATGATATAATTCCAAAAAACCATTTCTATTCCATTGTGGGCAATATGCCGACTTGCTCCTGCAACGGCCATTCTGTAACAGGTTCCCGTGGGGCCTCGAGTGGCCATGAACATATTTAAAAAGAAACCCTGGCAATATGGGTATCAAAATTCATGCAATTTCTCCAGTAGGATATTTCTCAACATTTTGTAGCTATCTGATGATTTGTCCTTGTACCGGTCAATCCGGAACAGGTTCTTATGGGGAATTGGCCATGAACATTTTCAGTAAAAACCCCTGGCAATATGGGTATCAAAATTCGTGAAATTTCACCAGTTGGCTATTTATCAACGTTTAGTGGCATTCTGATGATTTGTCCTCGGACCTGTTCTACCGGAACAGGTTTCCGTTTGGCTTCAACTGACCATGTTCATGTTTATAAGGAAACCTTGACAATATGGGCTTCACAATTCATTTAATTATACCAGAAAGCTATTTCTCAACGTTTTTTGCATCTGATGATTTGTCCTCGGTACATTCATTTCGAAACAAATTCCCGTGAGGCCTCGAGTGGCCTTGAACAAACCTGGCCACAACACGTTGAGAAACGTTGGAATTTTGATAACCACATTGTCAAGGTTTCCTTCTTAAAATGTTCATAACCAGTCGAGACCTGACGGGAACCTGTTCCGGATTGACCGATCCAAGGAAAAATCATCAGATAGCCACAAAAAGTGTAGAGAAATATACTACTGGAGAAATTTCATGAATTTTGATACCCATATTGCCAGGGGTTTCTACTGAACATGTTCATGGCCACTCGAGGCCCCACAGGAACCTGTTACAAATGGCCGTTCTAGGAACAAGTTGGCATATGTCCCACAATAGGATAAAAATAGTTTCTAGGAGTTATTCCTAACATTCTGACATTCATTCTTCCAAATTCAATAGATGTTCCGATATTGTGTTCTCCGTACAGGAACATAGCCCCAGTAGCCCGGATTTACGGGAGACCAGATGAATTCAAATGGTCATTGCCTATAATGTCCATAAAGCCAATGAGTTTTGGAATCTAACGATGCCAAAAAAATAATAATCGGTCCATAAAAGCCGTAGTTATGATCATATGAATTTGGGGGTACCCACCAAATTCATATGGATCATAACTATGTTCATCACTTAAGGGGTAAAAAAATCGGGGTCCCCCCTTCGGTACCCCTTGCTACTATACGAAATGTTTTTATGTAAAAAGTTGCCTTCCAACTATAATTAGGATGTCACTAAATTTCAGCTTCCTAGGTTAAAATAAACTATGAAATTTAGTAATGTAAAACATGAAAAGGTACCCGGATACACCTGTCGATCACATAAGGGTTAAACTGGTAGTTTTTACTACAATATTTTTTACTAAAACAGTGAACCAATTTCAAATCGCTAGTTTCATATTGATTGTTGGTAAAACCGTGACTTTCCGTTTGCGGCATGTTAACTTTGATTTTTTTGTTTGCACTGCAAGGATGGTGTGTTGTTGTTTTGATCTTTTCGCTTGCTGACAGTGCTGCCGATTAGAATGTTTTGTTGTTAAATTTCCAGCGTGATTGATAAGGTTTTCATATAATTTGAAAACTTACAACAAATTTTAAAAAATTTCTGAATCAATAGTTATCAAACAAATATGTTCGTACCATCAAAGTTGAGTCATACTGAGATTACTGAAAGTTAAAAGAGCTCAACTGCTGAATTAGTTGCTTTCACTGGCAATGATCGTTGATGATTTTCTGCCCGTACTTCTGCTCGTGACGGGAATTTTAACAAACAAAAAAACTTTCGTATTTACTCTGAGCTTTCGGTTTAAAATTTGAAACAAACATTCGATAGTCAGGTGTTTAAACTGGTTTTAATAGTGATATTTTATGTAATAATTGCCGTGATACATTTCAAGCACTGAAATCCTAAACTCCTCTTAAAAATATTGTTCCCTAAAGTATGTTTTAAGACATTGCAAAAGAAGAATATGGTACCTGAGAAAATGAACTTTATCACAGGTAATAAAAATCAATTACGCGAGACTCTTACCTCCCAGAATATAATGGAATAAGTTCTTTATAATGTTAGTTTCAATGCGATGCAATCCCTTTACTTATGACATTTCATAAATTATTAAGTTTGATAAGCATGTTGTTCTTTCACGCCCACAGTTACAGAATTCAATGAATTTGAATACGCTACATTTGACTGAGACAATAAAGAGCATTAAGTTGAAACTGGAGGGAGTCCTTTTTCCATATGATTTATAGGTTAGATTGATTATCACTTCACGATTTTGGAGACTAAAAATCACAAACAAAACAAACAGCGCTGTAATCGCTAACCAATGGATGCTCCAGTGGAACAAACGATTCTCCAAAATTTCACGGCAGAAATCCTAAAAGTATTTGAGGTTTGTCCTCAGAAAACTTCAAAGTGATAGGAACTTGATTCCGTAGCCGCAGTCAGATGCT
>JASCZW010003582.1:0-41256 GCA_034211315.2 Aedes japonicus
AATCTGTCTGTCTCAACTGATCGGCGTGAAAATGTGTATGCAGGGGTTTTTGGACTGTGGAAGCTGTCTATGGTTGTTTTGAGACCACTTCCTCACTTCTGGAAGATGGAGCTTTTCATTGTTGGTCTTGAGTTAGCGTTCCCCAAACTTTTCCATTTGAGGAAGACATATTTGTCAATATCTTCCAGTCGGTTGTCCTCAACAGCATTCGCTTCAAGAAGATTACTAAACTGATGAGAGGTCACATCCGCGAAGAACTTGGCGACCGACACTCACGACCAGATTAAGCTATGTTTGTGCGTTGAAATTTCACCGCAAGGCTACGTAATAAAAAAAAAAAAGAAGCACGACTACTTTGCTACTGTAACTAATATCTGCATCAACGAAGTAGGTAGAAGCTTCTAAAGAACAATTGATGCTGGTATTGAAGGATTTGATAAAAATTAGAGTCCAGATGTATTTTCAGTGCCTTCTGACAACTTTATGCCTCTATAGATGTCCATCTCAACGTGAGATCACCTGTCGGAATACAATCAAATGGGCTGTTGTGTATGAGATTTCCTCAAGCTGAGCTCTGATCTAAAATGTCGTCGTTCGCGTAGGGGAAGATGGCGTGTATTGTTTAGCAGTCGTGTAAACTTAGGGTCGTAAGCGAGTTTGGTTTTCTTATTGAGTCTGTTTCCTGCAACCAAGTGAGAATCTAGAACTAGATTTTAGAGGAAATCACCTACCACAACCCTGCCAAAGTGAATTTTGATTCGGTGTGCAGGCTTAGTTTGTAAATCAGTCAGTAAGAAGAGGTATTAGACACAGACATCACAGATAATCATCGTGGATCACGTCGGCGACGGCTGAGTTGATGTGGATGAGTGCTGATGGCAGCAGCTGCGGGTACAGCAGCACTTGGCCATCTAGGATTACGAGGAGAGCTGGTTTGCAAATCAACAAATAATTTATTTTTACCATATTTTGAAGACAATATCTAATATCCTGTTTTATTTTATTTTGTCTATTTTGTATTGTTTTGTTTTTCGTTATGCTTGTCTCTTTTCAGTCACATTGAAGCGGTCCATTGCTTTTGGCGGATAGTGCTACATACTTTCAGCGTATCGTTAACCAAAACGAACCCTGCTGCTATCCTTTCCCCAACAATCCAACATCCCAGTGATTTCTCGTGGAAGTGCAGAGGATTTCTCGGCTTCCTTCAAAGCGAGTATCATGTCAACAAGTTCCTTCCCATTCCCTACTTGACCAGCATTCGGACACGGCCGGCGCCGGTATTGCTTTATAATCGGTCACCAGTTTTTACACATTGAAGATGTATGTTAGTCCCGAACATCATCTGTTGGTTCTTTGTGCAAATACAGCTGATCTGGCAATAACGGAATTGCATCCGTGGGCGGTCAATCATGCTCATGCTCATGCTCATGCTCCCACTTCTGGAAGATGGAAGGGCTCTTATACAAATGAAACACATGTTTCCGCATAACTTGAGAAAAAATCAAGCAAATGGAACCAAAATTGGCGTGCGGGGTTTTTTCTAATGCAATAAATGTTTCTATTGAGATTCCAAACACAAATTTCAACCAAACATGAGAATAATTCAGGTGACTAAGCCACAAACTGTGTATTGTCTGGGTAAGAAGAATGTTCTGATAGAAGTCTTTTAAGTCAAAAAATACTCAGTCAAAAAAAAAGCGTCAGTTCTGTGTAATGTTTATTCATTTAGTTGCAGGCGTAGCAACGCTCGCACCGGAATCATCTAGTAGATGAATATAATTCAAGAATTGCAGAAAATTGTTCTCCTTACACAGAAAAAAATAATGAATTTTAACAGACGCGTAACATTTCCGCTCGTTTAATTTCAAGCCAAAGGTGGTGTAAACAACGAAATTGTTTGCAATCCTTCATACAACAGACTAGATGCAGGCGTTATATGGCTTAAATTTAGATGAAATATCCCATTAATTTCAGCAAAAACACTTCCCGAAATGTTGAGGTTTTTTTTGTAGACTCGTATTGATCACCTATAAAATGGGTTTCACGCAATTTTGGCGCAACGAATAACTTTGAGAGATATCTAGAGATATTGAACTGTAGATAAATTATTATTCTTTGGACTGGATTGATCGTTTTTGTTTTATTAAAAGTTACTCTGTTTGAAAAATTAAAAACAATAATTGGTTGGAACAGAAGAATAACAAAATACTCATGTATTCAATGTTCTTTAGACTATTGGTTTTTAAACGGCTTTCTAGCTTCTATTTTTATTATGCAATGTTTATATATATACTTTGGCTTTGGTAAAACTTTATCATTATTGAAGGCCGGTTTTTGAATCCTAATTAGGTTTATTTAAATCGCCCTACCCTGAATAATTAAATTTATCCCATTTCGCATCTAAAAATAGCCCTTCCCTATCCGAAGCACTTATTGAAAAACACCACTTGACAAATGTTTTCTTCGAGCTGTAAAATTCTACCATTCATCAAACCATATGGCTTCCTATCGTAATAAAATTCCATGCTTTCACATCTTGTCAGCCCTTAAGTTAGACTTGGCCGAGTGTGGGCACAACGTTATGGGGCAACTTCTTCCATACATATACGGTGTGGCAGCTATAAACTAACTGCCTCCAGTCGCCACCAAATGAGCTATTCATGCAAACATAAATATATTAAAGCGGATCACCGGACTGACTTCGTCGTTTTGCGTAGGATTTGGACCATACGTTCAGCCACTGTGAGGGCGAGGGCAAGAAAAATGACACACCATTTATGGGCATCTGCATGGTGCACAGCCAGAACCAAAGCCAGCTACGACGGATGTTGGTGGCGACGACCACGACGACGACATCGCCTACTGCATCGTCGTTAAAAATGCAATAATTATACAACTTTCCCAACCTGACCGAGACAGCTCTACTACACGGGGCCCACTTCCAAAAACGGCGCGATTAGCGAATTCTAATTGGATTTGGTCGGTGTTTAGAGATGAATCAACATGCACTCAACCTTCTAATAGGAAAGGATGTGATGCATTGGCCAAATAACAAACAAACTTCAACGTAGCTCTTTATATGGGTGGCGTTCCCCCTGAGCAGAATTGCAACCTTAAAATGGTCTCTCAAGTCTTCCACCGTTTTCACCTGGTTCGAATATAGAAGGATGCAGGAGGGGGTTGGGAGGGGAAGTAATAATTGGATTGATGGAAACGGGCTGCACGCCACCAATTAAAGTGGGTAAGGCGCCGTTGTTCTGGTTCGCTTTCGTAGCAATACCCATATTGATTCTCCTCCGGGCGAAATGATCTACTTGGGAGATCAGTTCAAAACAAGATGGGAAAACGATTTAGCTAATGGCTGTTGTATAATGATTGCACCACTGAGATAGTACGCGATATTGAAGGTGATCTTAGGAATTAATTAGCATCATGGTGGAAAAAGCACGTGCTCGTAGTTCTTACCTTTTTTCGCTGAATAATCAATATTCTTAGCCACTCACAAAAGGGTTATCCAAATATGGTATACTGAAAAAAATGAACACCACATCCACCGTCAACAATGTGTAATAAAGCACTTGAGAATTTTCACTCATCAATTTCACAATCCACTCCACACATAAGCTGCCTTGACTCTATTAAATCAATTTTTTGCTTCTTCACTCTCCCAAGGTTTGCAATCCGCTGGAGTAAAAGTTTGATTTCTTCTCACAGCCGTCTTTCTCACTCCACTTGCAACCGCACTGGATAATTTCGTGCTGCTGCAGCACACAAAGCTATCGTTTTATCTTAATTTTCTTCGATGCACTAAACCAGAACACGTTTCGCAAATGAGAAAGAAAAAAAAAGAACCGCACAAACATCAAATCTCTACGCTTGAATGCGCAAAAAGCAAGACTTTTCCAGACGACTCGTCAGCCTCGGGGTTCAATCTTCCATGAGATTTCCCAAAGATGGGATTTTCGTAACGCGAGAAAAATGGAGCTGCCTGCTGGCTGATGCGACAACTATAGCAAAGTAATATCGTTTCTCCTCGACGTGGTGAGAGAGTTTCCACCATCATCATCTACAGCGACAACGACAACGACGAGTCAACCGAACTCCCGACCGTCGAGAGGTTCATGGAAAACTATGCTGCACGAATACCAGCGAGAATGCCGAGGGAAAACCACTACATTCGAGAAACTTCGACTCGCACACTGAAAGAGAGGTTAGCATAACCAACTGCACAGCATAGCAGGCTCAGTGCGAAGGGTAGCGACGAGCAGCTGCAGCATGATGTTGTATACATCGTGCGTTTGTTATGCTTTGAAACGGATACGGTTTATGTTGCATTATTCTGGCATGATTGGAACAAATGGGGATGATGCATGCGGGAAAGAACGGGAATCGACTGGAAACTAGTAGGCGAAAGAGGTCAACCGACAAATGGGTGTGTTCGGGATCAATGAATCGTGCTGGGTTCAGACGATTCGGTTGCAATAAGAAGCGTTGCGTCTTCGATGGATGCAGATTCAAATTTTTTAGTTAGGTTTGCCTCGATAAAGCCTCACTAATGTAATGAAAAATGTAAATTTGCTTAGAGCAACTAGGCCAAGATTAATTTTCCAACTTTTTGAAAGCTTTTAAATTTTGATGTAAAGCCTGTCCACGTTAAATTTCGGACATCAAAATAACAGCAGCAAAAAATATTACACATAATTCAACAAAACTGATTGTTTATATCACAATAATAGAGTTATTCTACATAACAAACAGTTGATTAAGATGTTAATCCTTCTTTCTGTAAAATTCTCGAACTTTCTGTCGTACACCCGCCATCAGGTCCCGTACGGTATCCTCAGCGTCCGCCGTGACGATTATCCATCTTCGCTTGAAATCATCGGTGCCATTTACTTTCTTCTTAGTTTCGAAGAGTTTCCGCGTAACTAGAGCCCAGTACTTCTCTATTGGGCGAAGTTCTGGACAGTTTGGTGAATTGGCTGTTTTGGCAAGTATTTGACTTCTTGTGCCTTATACCATTCAAGGACGGATTTTGCAGAGTGACAAGAGGCCAAATCAGGCCAAAACAAAGCTGAGATTCGTGGCTTCTGATAAACGGTAGCAACCGCTTTTGCAGACATTCATTCTCGTACACATCCATATTGATAGTGCCGGTAGAGACAAAACTTTCAGATTCTGCCACAACTACATATCGCCTGCCAAATCAAATACTTCTTCGGGAATTTGAACACCTTTTTCGTCCGGAAATGCTCAACAACGGCGTTCATTTGCATTGCGGTATAAAAAGCCAGACCCGGAAGCTATTTCAAGTCTTGGAGGACGTGTATTTCGTCGTCCATTATGATACACGAAAAAATTGGTGTAAAGCTCCTTAGCACGACTTTTTGCAGTGAAATTGAACTTGTCATCACGGTTGGTCACCTTTTTCACTCGGTACGCCTGCAGTCCTTACCTCTGCTTCACTTTTTAGTGATTTTTCTCATTAATAGCTACCACCTTCTTGGCCATTTTTCGGGAGCATACTTTTCGATTTGTTCCACTTCCAACCTTCCAATTCACAGTCAACCGCTGATCAAATGGTTTGCAAATACAAAATACGTTACTTTCCGTTAGTTTTAGTTTTTTGCAAGATCGCGTACCCATAAATTTCGGAATTTGCTGCCGTTCGTACAAAATGCGTTTGCGCACTTCCACAGTCATATAAGTGAAACGTTTCACCGATCCGTGAAATAATTCAAAATTTACACTGCAAGAAAAGTGACCGAAATGTAACGTGGACAGTCTTTTGATTTCATATATCGATTCTCTGAAAATTCTGACAAATAATTTATTTATATTAGTCGCATTGGAAGCGGGCCCTACTTCCAATATACCCTTGGCCCGTTTTTTTGTTGTTAAAATTTGCTTCTATTTGAGGTCAGCATACAGAATTTCCTAGGTTTCCGTTTGGTCACTGTTTTGGTCTGCGTTGATTCGAATAGTTACGTCAAGCTGAATTCGTCTCCACTCTTTTAGTTTAGATTCTAATAGTATACTTTTAGTAGTCGTCCGCTGGTTTTATGACTTTTCGAGACTTTGCTTTGGTTAAAGGCCAAAGTCTCGATTGGCCGTGCCTCCGAACTGCCCGGCGGTATCATGTCTTTCGGCACGAAACATACATTTTGACTTTTGTACCATTCTAAAGTGTCCTTTGCGTAATGACATGACGCCAAATCAGGCCAAAACACTATTTGACCTTCGTGCTGCCTGATTATCGGCAATAATCGCTTCTGGAGACATCCCTTAACGTATTTCTGAGTGTTCATCGTCTCCGTTGTGATGTACGGACTAGATGTTTTACCACACTCGCATATTGCCTGCCAAACCATAACCTTCTTACCGAATTTTACGGTAAAAATTGCCTTCTCCGTTTTGGGGATGTCTTTGTCTTCGCTTACTGTACAGAATTGTGGTCCGGGAAGCGTTTTGTAGTCTAGTTTCACATACGTTTCATCGTCCATTATTATACACCCAGAAGATTTCACGGACGCGGCCTGTTTTGGGTTCCTTTTGGGTTTTTTCTGCTTCCGGTTTGTTTTTAGCCCAAGTCTTTCTTTGGCACGTATGACGTTACTCGACGAGGTCCCTAGTTTTTTCGCAACATCCCGAACGGAAGTCGCTGGTTTTCGCTTGTATACACTTAGAAATTATGAATTTTACACGAGACGTAGTTCATGTTTGTAAAAAGTCGGGGAACGTAAAGGAAGATTTCGTGTAAAATTATGTCTCATGAAACTGAAATATACGCAATTCGACGAAAGATGTGTTTGATTGAACTTATTTTCTCATCTCTTCGAACTCATTCTTATGTGCTAAAGGACGCTTGCATGTGTCGGTCTCAGAGGACAGAAATTTACATGACATTTTGGTAGTGTGTAGGCATCCCTGATCTTTTTATCGATATCCGGACTAACAGGACCGGATTTCTGGCCACTCTTCGGCGCATCTTCAAACGTACACTGTTCTCTATATTTTAGAATCGCCGATCGTACCGCTCCGACGCTTACACCCTCTGCCTTGGCCAGTTTTCTCAAGGAGAGTCCGCTCACAGTGCACCATTTGTGCGTGTTTTTCGTTGTTCCGGAATAAGTCCGCGCATTTTGATAGGTAACACAAAACTGAGCACTATTTTGATGCTATGTCATTCAGAAATGTGCAAACAAAAGGATGCAGCCAAAACATGTTGAAATATTTCATAATATTCAAAGTGACCGTTAAAATACGATGTGCTTATACTTTCTGGAACAGTCGTTATATCATCTGCGAAGCCAATTACTTCAAACCCTAGGGTTTTCAGATTTTTAAGGAGATCATCAACTTTGTGGACACCCTTTTACAGCAACTAACAATGATGTATGAGCTTTCAAGATTTGCTGATATTTGCCTTTTTGATAGCATCTCGTTGATCCACTCAACAATACACTTATCAAAGCCAAGATTGGTTATAGCTTTTATCATTGAGCTATGAGCTGAATTATCAAATGCTCCTTCAATGTCTAGGAACGCAGCCAGGGAAATTTATTTCACTTGAATAGATTTTTCGAGCTTTGTAACAACCGCATGCAATGCTGTTACTGATGATTTACCTTCATGGTAAGCAAAGTTATACTTATTCAGAGGAGTTTTAACTAGGTATGATAAATTTATGTATTCATCAATTATTATTTTTTCCATTATTTTGAGTAGAATTGACGAGAAACTTATGGCCCTTTAAGATTAGGTGAACTTTTATTAGATTTGGGAATAAAAGTTAAACAAGTGACAGGCCCATAGTTTTTCGAGCATTACTCAAATCCCGTCAACCAAAATTTCACCAATGTAAGCTTATGAATTATTAAAAAAGAAAATATTTTTTTCAAAATTTTCATGACTCATAAAATGGTTTTTCCGGCTTTTCCGAAAAAAATTCCTTCACTGTGGAAAATTTTGGAGAAAATTTTGTTTTAATTTTTTTCCAAATTTTTGAGAAAATTTCATCATAGTTTGGAGATTATTTTTTTTCTACGATGAATTGATCTTGAGTTGAATTTTTGAAGTGTATTCGGGAAAATCGTTAAACTTCAATTGGTGTTTGCCGAGAAAACTGGCAACCCTGAATTTTTTAATATTTTTTTTTGTTTCTATATCCATGAATCCATATGCCGTAAATTTCCATTTTCAGAATTTATCCAATATGAGGCCTTGGCGCAGCTCGGCGCAGAACGCCGCTATGATTTTCAAAAACTATATTAAATTGTATGTTGAATAGGGTAGGAGCGGTTATTTACCAGCTTTCAGTGATAAGTAGATGACACCTTTTTTTTACAATAACTTTCCATAAAAATGGTTTTCCATAAAAATTGTGAACAAATCTTAATTCCTGAGAATATTTCCTGTTATAAATACTTTAATATATACATATTGTTATTATTTTATGCCAACTAAAACGACTTCAACACAAAGGCGAAGAAATTATTTGCGGTAAGAATTTTAGCTAGTTTTATAGACTTGACAACATTTAAAAAAATCTGGAAGCTTAATTTTTCAACCGATTTACCTCAAAATTTACGAAATGTACATTCACGTATATTACTTTGAGGAAATAAAAGAGGATCAATAATCGTAAGTCAACTTTTGAATTATTGACATTGGCATTGATTTTAGCACCATTGCTTGATATTGCTCCCCAAGCTATCACGGATGTGTGATTTTGCAATCGTGAATCTGCTCGGACTGATGAAGGGATTCCTGGATCGAAGCTGCAGATTCTAAAAAAAAGAATCAACGAATCACCATGTCGTCGAAGCAGTTCCACATCTAATGATACCATTATTTTTGTTTGCTATCCGTGTGTTCTGCATTTTGTATATACAGCGATTCTCAATTCTTCTATGAATATATTTACGATTATTTTGCGGGATACGGTGAGATCTTTGGCTATTTTTTTCGCTGATCGAAAAAGATTTCGACGAATACGTTCACGTACCGATTAACTACTTTAGAATTTAGAGTCCTTGTAGCGACCCATATCTGACACGGTCTTTTACTTTGCTAATTAACATGTAATGTTAGAATTCGCTTGTACTTCTTTTTTCCTCCTTGCACTACTTATTGATGTCAAACTTTTACAGTATGAGCATACATTCTATGCTTCAGAAACCAGGCACCAGACGGCATTAATATGTGACTTCTAGATTGCTCTCTTTTTTTTAGATTGCTTCTTTCCACTGCTTTCCTTTTCTGTTGTGCCTCCTTCAATTTCCTCTGCTTTTCATTTTTTACTCCATCCGCATAGGTTTTCTTCTTCTGTTGGTTGCGTTACGCGTCTCTCCTTCGGATATTGCTACGGCTTCTCTACTGCGAGTACTGCTACAAAGTTATTGGACAAAGTTTCGTAACTATCTGAGACCCTTCGGCTCAATCTTTACGATAGTAAAAAAAAATTCCCTACTATTTATTATTTGATACACACACAGAAACAAAAGCATTAACGAAAATTAAAACGGACCGTGAACTAGTTCACGTTTTTATGATTTTTTCCCAAAAACGTGAACTAGTTCCCGATAACGTGATTCAGTTCACGGTTTTTTTTTGCTTGTTCTCGAATTCATGACGGCTGTTCACGGATCCGGGAACGGATTATTTTCCGTGTAGGCTGAATGAAGAAACAAGACTGACATTAGATCCCGTTACTCTATCATGTTTTTTAGTTTTTTTTAGGATTAGTTAATTTAACTCGAGGTTATGTTTGAATCATTTTCAGATTCTAATCAAATCATCCTCAAAATGCTAAGAGTGCCAATCTTTTACGGTATTTTCGATTGCTGTTTACTGAGATGTACAATTAATACTGTTCTGTAATTTCTCAAAAACATTCTGATTAGTTTTAATCAAAAAATTATCGTCACATAGGGTGACGCTGAACAAGAAAAATCATTAAGCCATTAAATATTTATTCAAATTAAATAACTGCCAAGTAGGGAGATTTGTATAACTGTATAACAGCTGTATAACTTTGTATAACTGTATAATGGACTCGTGTGATTTTTCAAATAAATGATGCAATTACACAACTGATAATCTTTAATGGAAGCAAACTACGGCCGTATGCATCCGAGGGTTCCCTTTCATTGTTTCCGTGCCGAAAAGTTATCAATAACATTATCAATCACAGCATTAGCGATGTTGATTTGCAACAATAAAACTAATTAACCTTTTATTTACATTGCTGCTTTTAAAGATTATCAATATTATACATCGACGATCTCCTAGAAACAATGGATGATGCATTAATTTCCAGACAGCCAGCAAAATCCCGGAAATCGACCCGATAAGTCACTGCTAGTCATAATCAAAGCCACAACTATTCTTACCGCACTGCCCCTCGTTCCTATCCAAGGCTACCCTCTCGTTACCTCTAGTAATAGTTAGAGGAATGATGATGATGATGTAACAACCGCTACTGACACAGCGCGCTTGAGAGAAAAAGTGAGGATTGATTAAATTTCATCTTTTCACGCGAGAAACGGCGGCGACGACGTTCACTTTGTGCATTGTAGTGAACTTCGCTCTGGGCTACCGGCATGAATAAAGAAATTTACAATTTGATTGCAGATGAGTGATCACCTTAACATAATTTGACTGATTACAGAAAGTATGTCATTTGCGTTCTTATATACAGGTAACGAATAGGGAGGAATCATTCTAAGAATTACAAAAAATGCCCAAAATTTTCCACTTAAACAAACGAAACACGTGTGAAGCCACTACTGGCGATAAGATTTCAAAGACATCCTGCCTGCCTGCCACCATCAAAGTTAACCTTATCGTCTACGTGACATTTGTGGTGAGTCTTTCGTTCGTTCTTACGAAAATCAGCAGGCGACCACGTGCAACGTTCTTCATCCAATCGACAGCTTTTCAGCAGCCATGGGAGAGTAATTTTTCGAATCATTCTCTCCTACACTGGCAAAATTTTGTGGCGCATGCCCCGTTAGCATTCGTGCCAAAATTTTGCAAATCGTAGCAACCGAAACATGCTTACTACACAACTACTGCGCTAGACATCCATCCATGTCCCACGTGTTCCATCCGTGTCGGTGCCAGTTAACTAATTTCAACTGGCCCAACCTGTCTCTTACTTTCATTACTTCAGTTCCCTGTAACGGTACCACCACACCTTCAATTCCAACGAAGCCGTAGGTTTGTTGTGATGACTCATCGTGTTTACAACTCGAAATCAGATTTCACCTGATGGTCAGCGACCTTGCTCTTCCTCGGATGGGCAAGAACGAAACGATGTTGGACCTTGTTTAGAACGGTTCCCTCTTATTTCGTTTTGCTAGGCTTCGAAGTAAAAATACGATTCGGTCCTTTTTTATAATCGCAGGCTAACACATAAGTGACAACAACATAAACAACAACATTACGCAACGTTTGTATGCAGACATAACAAAAATCACAGCTACCAAACAAAATATCCTACAAACGACCTAGCGTTTCTCTCTGTCGAGGGTTTTTTTTAATTTTTTATTTATTTTTTGTGAATGACTAACCTCCATAGGAATGTCTTCTTTGTTGCCTACGTGCCGCCTAGCATGATCGTGAGAGATTATGCTGCCACGCTTCATTCATGTTTAGGTTTGCTTGAAATTACGAGCGATAAGTTGGCATCCAACTGCCATCCATTCTCTTTACAATTTCAATTTCCCAGATCTGACTGCTCTACATTTGATGGATCCCAAGCCTTGTAATATGCTCGAACAATCGAGGACCGATCGAACTAAGACGAAACGAGACGACGAGCGCCAGTCAGTAGCACAGATCCTACTCTTTGTTTGTTTTGCTCCAATGGGTGTTGAAAAAGATGAAAAATGAAACCTACCTCCTATGTCTCACCCAGCATCCCTTCTCACGTTCGATTTTTCAACTGGGCGGAAAGATTTATATATCTAGATAGGTTTGTGCCACGGGCAGGCTGCATTCCCGCGCGATTTCGATGGAATGCGTTGCGTGTGTACAACATACAGCATTATAATTGATTGACTCGCTTGCTCGTCGCTCGAAGAGAAGCAGCCAGACCAGAAGGTGTGTCGGTTACTACTACGAGATCGATGCTCGATTGTGGTGATGCCACGAATACCTCGACGAAAGCGATGTTGTTCAGTGTATGCATGCTTTGCGTACGACACTGATCGATGTGTACGATATGCTGCTATGTAACGCAAGGTGGTGAGTGTGTGTGTGAGTGTGGGGAAACGACCGGATGGCGTCACGAACACAACATAAATGGGGTGTATCGCATTGGCACAGTGGGAGGAATGTCACGAATCAAAATAATAACCATACAGGGTGACTGGTAGCTCGTGGTCTACATATCCGAAGCAGGATTTTAAAAATAAGAAATATATGTTTGACAATTAAGGTCGGGATAAAAATTGCCCAAAATGCTTATACAAGGAATCCCGAATAAAAAATTCTCATGGATTTACAATTGCATATATTGTAACCATACAATTTAATCTATAGTATGTACAATTAATAGTATTGTTCACAACGAGAAGGATATTTTTACCACAATAATTTTCCGAACAAATTTGAGTCAATTAGTATTAATTGTATTGTTTCTCAATTGTTGAAAATCCTAGCACATAGAGTGAATTGTAAATCTATTGTAATGACAATATGCAATTTTCATTTATCTGATTCATGTACAATAAGATTAGTCGTCGGAAATAGATTTTAATGTTATTTTATATTATTGTATTGTATTTGTATGGTTATTTTTATCCGAGATAGCTCCATTGGGTTGTTCGAACTGATGACGTAATACTACGCAAGTAAATGTTTTCCATTTAGATTGTAAAATGCAACCCAAGTAGCACAATTTGTTTCAATAGAGCATAAAAATCGCTCTTGAAACAAATTAGGGATGGTTTTGTTTGGCTATGTACCTCAAAATCATACACAACAGCAACGCAAAAAGCGCAAGGATGGAGGCTATTTGCAACTTGACATTGTTTCTACAGAGTTGCAATAGCATTTTGTAAAACTATCGAATATTCTAATCCGGGTTGCAAGAAAGTGAAATGATACCGATGTCTAAATGAATGCGAGGATAGCTTTTGTTTAAAAAATATCTTTATCACCAAATATTCGTGATCAAAATATTGAGAAACAAAATGATCCGAATATCGTGTTGGTATAAGTTTAATTTTTAAACGCTTTCAGATTTATGGATCAAAACTCTGTTCTACTACGAAAAATGTAAACACCCTTGAATAAATCCTTGAGAATAGAGCATTGCTTCTGAGTTTGGAAAAGAAAAATATGTGTAAAATTATGTTTACATATGGATGAATTAGATTTCTGATTCATTCGAAGATTAATCAATCGTAACAGGTTCATGTTATGTTGAAACTGTGGAGGAATAAGTGAAATTTTAAAATCTCATTTTGTATAGCAACATTTTGACATATGACATCTACGAACAAACCAAATACACTACCGGCTAAAATAATTATATTCCAATCCTAACAAGTGAATTCATCTATGATGTTTGTCCATGCAGAAATCTCTAAATTATAGATATCTGGACAATAGTGACAAAAGTAATTTGATAGTTAGTTTTTTTTGTTTACGTATATCTGATTTACTTATTATTAAAAAAAAACTGAATTCCACATTATAAAATAGTAATAAATTTTATATTAAACCAAACTAACAGCTGCTTATGTGTTCAAAAAATAAACATAACATACTGCAAAAAAAAAATAGTATTACATAAAAAACAATAATGTCATATACGCTTTCAATAAATATGTTAAATCAAATAGAACAAAGAATAAGAATAATTCAGAAACTACACTATGTTTCTTTGCTTAACTATACTTAACAATTGAGTGGGGATTTCATTAAGAGGTTCAAATGGAATAATAAAAAAAAACATCCTTGTATTACTTACTCTTCCATGCATTCAATGTCTGGATTGCTCGTAATTTGATTATCCATTATTTTGGTCTAGGTCACACACAAAAAAAAAATCCAATTGTAGACACAACTGATTCTAAATGAAATTATCTTAGTAAGGCTATTATGATGATTATGAACTTTATTATGATTATTTTCGGTTATGATCTATCGATTATTCCATATCCATAACATTAGAATCTCTTCTATACATATATTATTGCTTGGGGTTTGATTTAAATTAGCAATTTGAAAAATATACAATCAGGTACTGATACATTTTAAATTTTATCAATACCAACGTTTTACTATGTGATGAATAGATTAGGTTATAGTTGGGAGCATAGCAACAATTTTGTCCTTGAAATAGGGTCAACGGATTTTTTGTGAAATCATTGAATTTTTGACAAATTTCATCATAACAGCTTATGTTCCTTACGCACAACTAGTAATCTCACAGCAATATATTTTGTTTGGGAAGTTAATATAATTCAGATTTACGTAGGTAGCTATTTTATTGAAATTAATTAGTTAGGACAGACGCAAATAAAAATAGTTTGCTCTCACTATTTAAGTGATCTTGTTTAAAAGTTAAATAGTAATAGCCACTATTATGAAAATCATAGCCTTTAGAGGTTGCATAACGAACACTTTAAGCCATTTTCTTTGTTAGGCATATATATTAACAATAACCTCTGATCAAATTATGAATTGATTATTTTTTCATTAATATCAAAACACATGTGGTCGGCAGTTTGCATTTCTTTTGGAGATATTTTAATCGTCATAACTGTTGTGGTAATGTGTAAGTGAACGTTGCAAAAACGTAACACTATTCATTGACTTTATGTTGCGTTCTCATTAAGTTGCGCATGTGGCTCAAAAAACGTGTTTTGGGAGATCTTAAGTATCAGAACGCTTCATTGGAACAAGTTTGTATATAATTTGTTATGTTGCACTGGAGGTCAAAGTTTCTTCATAATAAACATCACATACACTGGAAAATTTTAAGTTTGCAACGTCATGATTAGGATTACCTAACTGCAAGTTTACAAAGGCAAACAGGTCTCGACTAACTCCAACGTTTGTTTTGAATTGTCTTGGCAAACCATTTGAGCAACACCAATGAAATACCTAGTATATCGCATACTTGAAATAAACTCTGCTGTAACAAAATATGCTTTTTGTTACTGCAGATTTACTGAAATGAAACATTAAAACTAGGTGTTGAATATTAAAGATGTTTTGTGTGCTACTTGGGAATATTCTTTGTATTAACCCTTTCAGGCCTAATTTTTGCCAAGCGTTATTATACAAGCAATTAGGTGTATTTTGATGTTATTGACTCAATTACATAGAAATGGTTGTGGCTGAAATGATTGAAAAAAGTAGGAAATATTTGTTTTAGATATGCTAGGTCCTCCAAACTGTCCTGAAGTTTAGAACTTAAGATCTAAAGTTGTAACAGTAGCATTACCCGCTATACAATGTTATTATATGTATTCAATTATATCCAATGAATGTCCTGGAAGACCAACAGACACTAGGAGATAATCTTGGGATCTATGCAAAACAAATTCACTTTACTTTGTATAGCCCATAAAGCTACTGTTACAATTGTAGACCTCAAGTTTTGAATGACATTTTAATGACCTGAAACTAACAAGGTTATCTTGTGATGTCTGTGGAGGTTTCAGAATATTCATTGAATATGTTTGAATATTTACCGTTGCTTTGTATAGCCCAACCTGTGTAACCTTCTCAATCTTCTTCCGTTGCACCAATTCATTCAATTGGAAGCCGAAAAAAGTGTGCTTCGTCTCAAATGGACTAAATCATCTCTTGATGGGAACATCAGGGGACATTTAAGTATTTTAAATGACATTCAAATTAACCCATTACTTACAGTTAATAACGACTGGATGGAAACGCAATTCAACTTTATTCGTTCATTCAATGTGATAGAACCAGACCGCACTGTTTGGGTGGCGGGAGGACCACAAATAAGTCCTGGATCTATCGTATTCTATACTGATGGGTCAAAACAAAATGATCAAGTAGGAGCTGGGTGACAGGTCCTGGAGTTAATTTATCAGTTTCAATGGGTAGATGGCCAACCGTCTTCCAGGCTGAAATTCAACCAATTGTGGAATGTGCTTCCCTTTGCTTAAAAAGGAATTATAAACATGCAAATTTATGTATTTTCACTGATAGTCAAGCAGCTTTATCTGCATTGAAATCTTTTACATTTACATCAAAACTAGTATGGGAATGTCTCCTTTTACTTCAACGGCTATGTATTAATAATACAGTTAATCTTTACTGGGTTCCTGGACATTGTGGAATCGATGGTAATGAAAAAGCTGATGAACTAGCTAGGGCTGGATCTTCTATGCCATTTCTAGGCCCAGAGCCATTTTGCGGAGTCTCTGCATGCGCAATCAAAATGGAACTCAGGAACTGGGAAAAGAGGATGGTGATCACAAACTGGAATATAACCACCACTGCCCAGCAGTCTAAAAAGTCCATTACGCCTAACATATCGAATACACAGAAGCTTCTCGATTTGTCAAAAAATGACCTGTGCACTTACACAGGTTAAATATCATCTAAGACTAATGGATAAAGTCGGAGATGATATTTGTCGCTTTTGTCATGAGGAATGCGAAACCTCTGAACATTTATTGTGCAACTGTGCTGCACTTTTTAGCACAAGATAAATTTTTTTCGATAAGAGGCTTTTACAGCCCTTTGAAATATGGTCTCTATGCCCTCGTAAGGTAGTGCGTTTTGTACGACACATTATTCCTTACTGGGATAATACCCTAAATCATGCGATGATGGTTACTTCTCATAGTAGCTTATCACCTTGAAATGGTATAGAAAAATGAGTTGTGTATCACAATAGATCAAAACAATGGTCGCAGTGATAGTACACCCAACAAAAAAAAAAAATAGCCCAAAAGGCTACGATTACTACTATATCCGGAGCAATTTGCGATTTGGGCGTACATGCAAAATATAAACAAAATGTTTTTTCAATGCAATGCATAATTATTACATCTATGTTCTTTTAGTTATCCATAGAGCATTGGTAGTTTTGGTTATAGTTTGCTCTAGATGTGTATTCCATTTAAGTTTGCTGTCAAGGGTTACTCCAAGGTATTTGACAGTATCGGAAAGTTCCAAAAGGGTACCATTCAATGTTATATTTTCGAATGATGGATGATCTTATTGCTGATCGAAATGACGGATGATCTTATTGCGAGCAATCCAGGCTTCGAAGACATGAAAGAGTTAGTATTTTTAGGATTTAGCTTTTTTTTTAATTCCATGTGAGCCTCTTAACAGAATTCGTATTTTTTTAAGTTGAAAAACATGGTGTAGCTTCTGATTTTTTCTAATTATGTTCCGATGGATTGAACATTTTTGTTGAAGCCATAAGGGACAATATTTTTCTAGTAGTAATGACAATCAAGCATCCTCTTTTCAACACGTTATGTATACCCCTTGAGCAAATACTTAGTTTAATTTTATATTAAATCTATTAAATATTTAATAATGTGGAGTTAAATAGTTCTAAATTCTAATTAAATCAGGTATAGGGTATGTGTCCCTTAACTCAGTATAGTATGCAACGATCGATTACATTTTTTATTATAACTCATAAAGTTTTTCAGCTATAAGCGATATTTAGCTAGTTATACACTTGCTTAGAAACGTTTAATAAGACATTTGGTAGTATGGATCAGGAAAAGCTATACAACTCATTTAATTAAATCAGAAAAATTCGTGGGATATGGATTTATTGTCGGTTAATGGGCATCTAATTGGGGTTTTTTGCGTAGTGCGATGATGCCACGTCCGGCCTAAACACGTATTTGCCATCCGAGTGATGTTGTTTAAGAAATGGGATGAGTATTTTTCTGCCAAACACTCTCTTTGGTACACCCTCCTGGTTGATGGCCAAACCGCTTGGTTTGAACCACGACTTCGAAATACCCTTATCCGGATATTACGATGTATAACAACGTAAACTTCGATTCAAATTTGTGCTTGAACTTATACATTACTTTTGGAGGAGTAGTAGATTTGTCCGCAGGTGTAGAATCGGTCGTTTCCCGGTATCTGAGACTTCGAAAAGAGGAAAGTAGCTTTCGTCGTCCAGAACGAAAGATTTTCGCTGTAATCAGAGTCATCCAGCGGCATTGGGATTTCACGGTTTGAATCTGCTCATCTGTGTACTCTGGGGATCTGTTTTCTTTCTACACACTATTCCTTCTTTCTTTAGCGTCTTGCAGATGAGTGACTTCGAACAATGGAACTTTCAGGCTGCTTCCTGCTGACTTACCGAATCCTTGTGTGAACACACTGCGCAGCGAGCCGGAGCTGTTTTCTCATTCATTATTTTCGCTGACGGCCGCAACCTTTCTTCCAGGTTACTCTCATGCCATGCCAGGATACGGTATACGGTGGATACCGGAACTTTTTCACGACAAAAATGGTCCACCGTGTATTTTTTTCCACGATCTTCGTTCGCTTGAAAGAATTGTACAACGCGCGCGCGCAGTTCTTCCTGTTTCGACGGCATGCTGAACACGACTGAACATGTTAGAGTGAAATAAGAGTGTATGAAAATTTTCTGGAGAGTACAACGATTCATTCATCTAAAGTGCCATTTCTATGCGGCCGTTTTTGTTCTGATGGAAAAGTATTGAAATCATTCTCATTTTTTAGTGGACACCCGTTATTTCGGAAGACCGACCACGGTCGATGGAGGGGTTTTGTGCATTTGCTGGTGCAAAATCGCTGTTAGGTCAGAGTACCACGATAAGGTACAGTCTCAGAGAACAGAAATCCAGGCTCAGACATTTTTCCCCAGTTTACTGTGTGAATTTTTAAAACATAACCGCATCAGCGTCGCCTAGTTAAGGTTTCACAAGCTTGAAATTGACAGGTGGTCAACGAGTGTCGATTCTCGATCAGGTATTGAAATGGGTTTATTAGTTTTAGCTTTGAAAACAATAGATCATTGCACCGAAGGTATTAACCTCACTTTTTTGACAGTTCAGGGAGCTTGTTGTTTGAACTGCTCAATTAAAAATTTTCATTAGATTTTTCCGGATTCTGTACGATTAGATTCAGGAAATGATGTAAAAATAAGCACTGGTGTCTGTTTTCCTGCAAATTTACTTCAATCGTAATAAATTTAGAGCACAAAATCTCAAATCGATCATACCGAAAATGTTCTACATAAGTCCTCGTAAACAAGCTTCCTGAACTGTCAAAACTGCATTGATGACGCCTTCGCGCAATGATCTATACTTGTTAAGCCATTTTCTAGCCAACCAAATGCCACTGGCATATAGACAAGCAAAAGGTAGCATTTTCCAACAAGATTTTGTTTACAAAAGCTGGATTGTTTGAATTCAGTTGTTGGTCGTGAAATGCTGCCGTCATCTCGAATGTCAAAGCAAACTGTCTGTATTTTTTTTTTGTTCCATTGAGAGGGATTTATATTAATTTTCTCTAGCAGCGATCGATTGCCTGGCGACTCGAGTCGAGTTATTAGTACGAGACACTGAAGAAGTCTGCACATTGTAGACGCGTATCTGTCAAGATAAGCAAAGGTAGTTGGAATTAAATGGAAAATACTAATTTTTCTTCTCATTTCTAGTTAAAAACTACCGTATTCTATAACCGGCAAAATTGTTGTCCGATACAACGTTAGAAGATCTTGCGGATTTGTTCCCCACCAGGTTCCGGTTGTTGGCATTCTTGCTTCAGATACTCAAAGTGGGATCTCCAGGTGCCATTAGAACCAAACCCCAAAATATTCAAATGTCATGCAATGAGTTATCAGCTTACCGCAAATTTGAAGCTTAGGTTGTGCTGGGTTATGCTTCTTAGAAAAAACTACCACCTCAGTTTTCTCGATAGAGAATGCGATACCTAGCTCGAGAGCCTAAGTAGACAAATTGTCTAAGGTATCCTGAAGGCTCTTTGCAGATCGACCCCATTGGATCTCGTGACAGACACTATGCCGTCATCTGCAAGTTGTCTCAACGTACAGTTGTCACTTAGACAACCGTAAATGTCTTTGACATAATAATACAAAAGGGGGCTTAAACATGATCCCTGGAGGAGGCCCATGTAGCTATTTCGGGAAGCTGTAGAGTTTCCATGAGGACAGCAAATTGTACAAAAAACATATTCATTAATCGAGAGAAGCCACAGTGTTGGTTTTTTTTCTAAAAGAACTTCAACAGATACTGAATCAAGCGAAAATGTCTGCAAATGACTTGGCTGACAAAATATTTAAGAAAGCCAGGGTAGAAAATGCGTTGAGATCTTTTCAGCCTTACAAATCTGCAGGAACGGACGGGATATTTCCAGCATTACTTCAAAATGGCGAAGCAGTGTTGATCTCGCCATTAATTGAGATTTTAAAGGCAAGTTTCAAGACTCAACCATATTCCAACTTCATGGACACAAGTAAAAGTTATCTTCATACCTAAAGTAGGGAAAGCGAGACCAGACCGCATCCTAAATCATACAGACCCATTGGTCTTTCATCAGTCTATTAAAGACTATGGAAAAAGTTTTGAATGATTATATCAATTCAAATTACATGAACAAGCATCCACTATCTGAGTTCCAGTTTGCTTACCAGTCTGGTAAGTCAACAGTTACGGCACTGCATAGTGTGGTTTCAAAAGTAGAAAAAGCTCTATCGGTAAAAGAAATAGCACTTTGTTCTTTCTGTAGATATTGAAGGAGCTTTCGACAACGCTTCCTATTCATCTATGGCTCGTGCCATGAAGAAAAGGAACTTTGACATGAACATAATTAACTGGGTTCATACCATGCTTGCAAAAGAAAATCACTTCAGAGCTGGGAAGTTCGTCTATTACAATACGGGCAGCGAAAGGTTGTCCCCAAGGAGGAATCCTCTCACCACTTATGTGGTCCTTAGTTGTAGACGAGCTTCTAAGAAGCTTAGAGGAAAAAAGGTTTCGAGGTTGTAGGTTTTGCAGACGATATAGTCATTATAGTGAGGAAAATTTGACAACATCATTTCAGAAAGAATGCAATGGGCCCTAAAATTTACCCAGTCTTGGTGTATCAAGGAGGGCCTTAGCATTAATCCAGCAAAAGTAGTAATTGTACCTTTCACTAGGAAAAGGAAGTTTAGTCTAAAAGCGTTCCAGCTAGGAGGATTAAAGATCCATCTTAGTGAACAGGTTAAATACTTAGGAGTGATACTGGATGCCAAACTGAACTGGAATGCTCACCTTGAGTGTGTGATCGGTAAGGCAACCAGTGCTTTCTGGATTTGCTCAAAAACATTTGGCAGAAAATGGGGTCTAAGACCAAAAATGATAATGTGGTTATACATCCATAATACGTCCTAAAATATCGTATGCTTCTCTTGTGTGGTGGCCAAAAACAAAAGAGGCTACTGCACAGAAAAAGCTTGCAAAACTTCAGCGGCTAGTATCCATTGCTATAACAGGAGCGATGCGCAGCACTCCATCAAATGCGTTGAATGCAATGCTAAATCTGCTGCCTTTGCACGAATACGTGCAACTAGAAGCGGAAAGAGTATGCTTAGACTTAAACGGTTGAAAACTTTCATGTCTGGTGATTTAGTCGGTCACCTGAGCATTTCACAAAGCTTTCAAAATGGGCCAGTGATGTACATGAATGGAGACTGGATGAAACCTGTGGAAAACCATGACATTCCTTACAACATATGTGAAACGTCACGTATAGATTGGGAAGTCGGAGGTCCCACTGTTCGTCATGGCTCCATAAAATTCTTCACAGATGGCTCAAAAATTGGAACAAAAACAGGAGCAGGAATCTTCGGCCCTGGGGTAGAAATCTCAGTGGCGATGGGAAACTATCCAACGGTTTTCCAAGCGGAGATCTTTGCTATAATAAAATGTGTTAACGTTTGTCTGAAGAAAATATAGATATGCAAATATTTGTATTTTTACAGACAGCCAAGCGGCACTCAAAGCGTTAAGTAATTATAAATGTACATCAAACTTGTCTGGGAATGCATTCTTTCATTGCGAAAGGTGTGCCAAGAGAACTCGGTGAATTTATTCTGGGTTCCGGGACACTGTGGCATTGAAGGTAATGAAAGGGCAGACGAGCTTGCTAAACAAGGTTCAAATGCACAGTTTATTGGCCCAGAACCATTCTGCGGTATATCATACTGTGCCATAAAAATGGAATTAAAATCTTGGGAAGAGCAAAGGGTGATGACCAATTGGTTAGTCACCACAAAGTGTTCTCAAGCAAAAAGGTTTATAATTCCAAATGTTGCAATTAGTAAAAAGCTTCTGGAGCTCAATAAGAGAGATTCTTTGTACCTATACTGGCCTAGTAACCGGACATTGCCCGAGTAGATATCATTTGAAAAACATTGGCCAGGTTCAGAATGATATCTGTCGTTTCTGTAACATGGAACGTGAAACCTCGGAACATCTGCTTTGCAGTTGTGATGCTGTGTACAAGAGCAGACTTAAATTTCTGTACAGTGGCTATATGCAACCTGAAGAAATTTGGACTGCAATTCCTGGGAAGGTGGTGGGTTTTATAAACTCAATTTTGCCTGACTGGGAGACGCGTCTTAGGCTGGGCACTTGACAAATGGTGATCTAGCTTTACAGATGCGAATTAGTATAGTAAACAGGGGTATATCACAAAAGTTCAACTCAGTGGACGCTGTGATTCTACGCTAACAAAAAAAAAAAAAAAAAAAAAAAAAGAATCAAAAACCCCCTTGATATCGAAGTACACAGAAGCCATTTGCTCTTTTTTTTACCAAAAGCTGTGGAAAGCAACGCGAGACAGCCGTTCGTTCCCTTACTCCTTAGAAAACCATATTGAGTATCTGAAAGCAGGTTGTTCGTCTCAGACCATTTTTCCAGATGGAATAGGATCATTTTCTCCACTTTCAAATTCTAGTTAACATCACGATGGGTCGACCGTAGTTGTGATCGGGCTTACCAGGCTTTTGAATAGCAATAACTCTCACCCGTCTCAAATCATCCGATACAATATTTAGTTCCAGAAACTGATTAAACGAGATCGACATGCGCCTCTTAGCGACGTCTTGGGGTTATTAAGCAAGTTGAACTTGATTCTATTAACCCCTGCCCTATTGCCACACAAAAGCAGTGCGAGAGAGCGTTCTGCCATATATTCAAATGTTAGGTCCGTTAATATTTAAATTTCGTTATCATTAATTTTTCTTATTTTCCCTGCTATTTTCCGTGAAACTGCTATCACGAATTGCAAACCCTTCTTTCTCGTAGTTCCCGAGCAGGAACGGATAACTTGATGATTGGCCTTGGTATTTGAGAACTCAGATAAGAGGTAAAATACCTGAAGATAATACCATAAAATTGTTCCCGCAATATTACGCGAATACCAAATTGAGGTAAGACAATACCAAAATAGTACCTCTCAGGTATTCCCAGGTGTCCGAAATAACAAGTTTTGTTATTCGAGAGTTATTTTGCTTGCAATTCTCAGGTATTTTGATTAGGTATTTTACCTCTTAATCTGAGCTCATTAATACCAAGGCCAGTTATCACGTTATTCGTTGCTCCTCAGAATGCAATCTTTGAAATCAATTGATTGAGCGTCTAGATTTACGTCTTCAGAAATACGCCGAGCGTAAATTTCACTAATCAATTTGAAGCAAAGTGAAAACATAGATGATGCGGTTTTGTCACGCCCTTTGTCAAAACAATTTTTTAATGTTCTTCAGGGTGCTTACCAGTAGTTTAATAGTCTTATAACATACAGGTATACCTTGCTATATATACACGACACTAAGCCACTCTTCCAATTACGATTTCTCGAAAACCTACAAAACCAATTAAGAGTCTCAACAGCCACATCGAACAAAAGGGACGTTCCACTACATAATGGTAAGGGGCTATTCATAAACCACGTAGACATTTCTGGGGGGAAGGGTTTGACTTATGTCTACGCTTCATACAAAATTAAAAATGTATGAAGAAAAGTCTACGAGGGGGGGGGGCCTCCGAGATTTTCAAAAATTAGTCTACGTGGTTTATGAAGAAATTTTAATGAATATGTGTTCATATGATTTGCCATTTGCGAATAATCGTCATTACATGAGCTTAATGCCGTGTGCATACAATCATCCTGAAGATAAATAAGGCAGATTAGATTAACAGATATTTTGGAAAACTAACATTTTGATACGCTAAAATTGTGACGAAATCGGGTCAGGCACCGTATTTGAAATGGATTTCAGCTGAACCATAGAATCAATCGAACTGCATATCCATCGTCGAGCAGACATCTAGAAAGGGTTTTCTCTCTTCGGAACTGAATGCACACATCATCATGACTTGCAAGGAAAGCAATGTGCACACATTGTAAAACTAATGCCAAGCACAAGACGGTATTCAAGTCACAGATAAAAATGTATTCAATTTTATACACCTTGCTATGCACATATTGTACATTGCCGCGTATAAATATTTACCCTCCTCAATCGGCAACACGTCCACATATCATTTTACGCCGGGTGACGTTCGAGAGGAAAGCGGCGATGATTCAAACTACTGCACTCACATATGAACGAATTGCTGCGCAATTTTTTCGTACGACTGAACTGCGATCAATGGGTTATTGCACTGACAGCACAACCGGTGCATTCTCGACGCAGGATCAAGTTACGTGTAACGCATGATTAGAATATAATCAGTTCAATTGTCGTTCGTTAAGGAAAAAGATAGACACATAATTCTCAATCGCGCACACAGTTGGTTCCAGATATGTATGTTTAATAGGTTCCTTGCTTGCCGGTTAGGATTGAGCGAGACTCGCTTTGTCCTATTCGAGACCTTGGATAATCATTATTTAACTGTCATTGTTCTAACAAGCATCCAACCATCGATGATCTCCACCGGAAAATATAGTTCGAGATTAGCTCGAGGTTAATCGCTTTGATTGTCCGGGAACAATGACCAGCACTCCAGGTGGGCTTACAATCAGCTTGAGCGTGCAATAGAAATACCCTTTCAAGCTTGTTTAGAGCTGATAAATATGTGTCATGGCCGTTTGCCATTTACGAAAGGCGGTAGTTTGTTACAAAAGTTCTTAATGTACATATTTCCTACCGTAAGTGCCCCACTTGTAGTGTAGTATTAGGGCAATCATCATCATCGTCATCATCGTCGTCGCCACAACCGCCAGATATCGGTCGGATTCGTGCGGTTTGATCTGGGTTTGTCGCCTCCTACCTACTTTGATGCATCTACTTCGACGGTGCAGGAGAAACTGAGTTGCACCCCCAGCCCCAGTCAGTAGGCTGTGAGTGAGAGTAGTCAGGGAAAAATTACGACCTTGTAGCAGGCGATTTCCTTGTTCACGGTAGTAGAACGTTGGGCTTGAGTGTATTGTTATAGATGGAGGAGATTACATCCAAGCTCGCCCTGCTCAATGATAGATTTTAGAAGCTCTAGGTAGAAAGCGGGCGATGCGCGGATCATCATCGTGGTCGAGCAAGAGTAAACACCGTCGCTGCACCGGCCGAGGAAATACTGAGTGCAACAAAGTCGGTCGAGATCCTCGGATTTGTAGAAAAACAAATTGCATAACCATTTGACGGGCGAACGGACGGCGCCTAATGGCTGGGATGGATCATCCGAGTTCAATAATATGACACGGTTCTAGTTTGAACCGGATCTCAGGAACTGGTTGCATGAAGCAAATCACTGTTTTGCAATAAATGAAGATTACCACATAGCAAATTCTTGATTTGATTTGAGTTTGGTGGCAAATTGGGGATGGGAATTGCTGAACAGGTAAACTGTTGATGATTCGAGGGATTTTAATTTGTTTTGAATGTTGTTTTGATTATTTAAAGTTTTCAGTTAGAGCTAAGGTACTAATAAAATAAATCATAATTTGGCTTGAAAACGCAATATTACTCTCATTTTATCAGATACAACATTGGCGTATATGAGGAAGTTTTACTATTTAGTGTGCTGAATACACAGAATACACAGTTTTTATATAAAAATCGATATTTTTCTTGGTTTTTCGATGACATTTTTGAAGCCAATTTTAATATTTTGGCAGCACTGCATTCCTTGACAGTTGTAAGTCATTATGGTGTTTTCCTGCCGAAGTGTTTTCCGTGTGTATTCAAAAGGTTTAAAATGTCCGGAAAACAAATTTAGCTTGTTATCAGAAAATTTGAGCAAGGTCTTTAATCGAAATGGAAGAACTATAAAGGCAAAAGTGAGGTTAAACGTCGTAGTTGGCGCTCTTTCAAAATGGTTTTTCGAACTGTCTAAGCAAAGTAATTGGTTATAGAAAGATAAGAAAACGATTATGACGATACTGACCAATTCCATACAGTTTGAAACATAACTAGAAAGTTATTATCAATTTCAGTTTTAGCTACTACGATGATTAACCTCAATTTAGCTTTCGTGGATCTCTCATTATCGCTAAAAAATACCAATTTTATTTGGGGCTGTGTAACACATGTACAAGAAGTATGAAAACCAAACACACCGTGAGAATGTCAGGATGGTTCGATTGGCTACAAAAACTGAAATTTCCATCGAGAGATTACTGAATCACTAAATCTATGTGTTAATCAGTGTTTTGAAATCTATCATGATACTGTTGAACCATCATTTCGTCAGGTTCTGATTGTTCCCGAACATATTTTTCAAATGATTGAAAGGATCAGCTACCTTCGCCGAATAAGAGACCAGTTCTGTAACAACGAATGATTAGGGAGGGAAAAAGGAGAACAAAAGCTATACAATATACAGACGTGGAGGATCGACCATAGCACCAAAAAGCACGAGGAATGATTGTGCCAGTGCTTGGAAAAATCTATCACTATACTGCAGAACTAGCTTGTGTCAAACTACAGATGGTTCGAGCGTGAAATTTTTAAAATGATACAAGATCAGCTACCTATGCCCGTTATACCAACAAAACCAATAACTTAAATGATCATTGCTATGGAAATATCCAACCGATTTGGAATATTTTAGCAGCCTTGATTGATGCACTCAACCACTTTATCAAAATTGTCTAATATGACCGCTGAACAGCATCCATCTCATGGAAACCCGGACTTCCGCAACCGTGTTCTGAAAATGGTATACTATAAATGTCAGATTTCAATAGAAAATCAACAATGACATAATAAAAGTCGGGAATGAATATTATTGAATGTGTGATTGCCATATGACAATCCGAGATTTTAGCAGGTCCCCATGGGGTCACGAATGACCAGTTCACTATTTGCATTGAACCCTTGCAATATGGTGTCAAAATACATGGAATCGTTCTAGAAGAAAGTTTGCCATATTTATAAGACCATCTGGTCACTTGGCTTTGGAGTGGTCAGTTCAGAGAAGGTTCCCATGGTCACGCATGGCCAGAAAATGGTTTAGAACTGTAGCAGTATGGGTGTCAAAGTTCATGGAATCGTTCCACACACACTGAAAACATTTGTTTATTCAACTTCCGACTTTGTGGTTCCCCGAGAGTGATAATCTGATTGGTTAGAGAATTGCATCAACAATTTCTATGTATTCTTTACATGACTTTTAGTATCATTGTTGCTGATTTTTTATAATAATTATCCCATTTCCGAACATGGTTCCAGAAATCCTGTTTTCCCGGAGATGAAGCAAGTGTTTTGTTCATTTGATATAATTTGAAGAAATGGGTTGAGTTCCCGAACAAAAAAGGTGCTTAAATATTCAAATTGCTGATAATATATGTTAATGGTTTTTGTAGTTTGATGGGTAAAAACGTTCCCTCGGCCTTTTTAAAATGTTTTTTTTTTTGCAACACATTTCGGTTAAGTAAGTATGATGGGAGATGAACCAGCTCGAGGCTGCAAATCACGATGATAAATAACAAAACAGAAGTGAACGAACGACTATAACGATCTTCGAAATGATCGTCACGGTCCTGGTGGTCCAGGCAATCACTGGAAACTCACGTCTGATTCTGGTAGGGATCGGACAATTGAGACAATTGAGAACAATTTTTTAACCTCAGTTTTAGTATCCGCATTTCAAAATTCAAGGTTTTGCATAAATATATCATAAAACAACATGGCATGGACCGTTCGTTAGACATTAGAACATTGTTTTTGTTTTTTTTATGTTGGTAATGTTAGACAGTTTACAATTCATGATTTTTCATAAAGAAGTAAGAAGCGAAAGAAATTTCTTCATACGGTATACAGAGTAAAAACACCCCTGAAGAAAAATTGCCTAGAACTAAGCTGCATGGAATCATTTCATGTATCGCTTAGTTATTTCTGAATATAATTCCTAACAGTTCTGAGAAGCTGTACAGCTATACAGATTTAAATTTGTAAACACTACCAAATTTGCAAAAAATTTTCTTCTGTTCACATTGATTGTAGTTAATTGGATCCATTGTGTTCACGTTCATTTACATCAGTTTAATATGAATCAATCAGTATACGCAACAGTATTAAAACAGAAGATTCAAGAAGATAAACTAATCCGATACGTAACGAAAACGGAAGAACACAAATGATCCCAACCTGAATAGCAATTATACCAATTATGGTTCAAGTTCCAATACCAGGTTATCATTTTTTCATCACTGAATATGCGTCATCATTGAGGCTGAATTAACAGCCAAAATAACAGAATGAATAACAAAAAATGCTAGTTGAATAAGATTACAACAATAACTTATTTTGTTATCACTGCGAAAACTTGATAACAAATCTTGTATTGTAAGCAAATTTATTGAAATAGTTTCAAACTATGTAATCAATTTGAAATCAAATTCTCATGCTAATAACTAAAAAAATTTGATTAAAAGCAACATTTCTTGTTCAAATATGCTGGTAAGATACATTACTTTTACAATTCAACTATAACGTTCATAAAAAATATTAGGGTATTCAAAAATTATAAATAAGGCGATAACAAAATTTACCAACGATGATAACTAAATTTGTTATGTGATAACAGCGGAAATTAAAACGATAACTGGTATAACAGAACCTGGTACTTATATGATATCAGCTTGTTATTTTCCTTTGCTAGGGTTCAGCAGCAGAATTAACTTTGTCACTGAAGACTAGACGAAACAAATCCTTCTTGTCCCCTTTTGTGCGATGCATATTTGTAGCATATAGGAATAGACAAGTCGCCCAGGAGTAAATGATTTATCTATTATCATTCAAGAACAAAAAGCATGTGAACCATTCGGTGATATACGAAATGGACAAACACTGCTTCTAACACATCACTGAAGGGAGTTACATGACGTGCGAAGAAACAAATCGTTTGGTTTGCATCAAAATCAGGAAGGCTTTGAAACCTTTTTGTGTCAAAATCACTTTTTCGTGGTGCGTTACTAAACCGAATGGGTCATTAGATCGAATGGATAAACAGGCTGGAGGGACCATTAGGACGAATTTGTCACTCAGTATACAAACATTAATTCAATTTCTTTATTTTGCTGTGAATCACACACTGCTCAAATTTAAGAGAATGAATAAAATTAAGAAAAAGTCTCAACGAGGCTTGTTAGCTGATTAAACGTTTTTAAACTATAATAACTGGTCATACTTGAAAAAAAAGGTGACCATACTACCCTACAATACTCTAGAATTGACCTCACTATATGCGACGTATAATATTTTAATAATGTATGGGTTACGAAAGCTGTGACTAAATCGTTTTATAAATCCAAGCATGTTATTTACTTTTCTAAGGATTATATTATAATGGGTAATTCTTTCGCACTATTGTACTGCCTTATTTCCTAGAGCGATTGTACAGTCGGGTGTGTTCTATTTTTTACTAAATAATATTGAGTGACATTTCAATGTTTAGTTGCACAAGGCTTTTTTGCATCAAATATGGAAATAAAGTACATATCTAATTCTAATGTTTTCTATAATGATGCTCTAAATTTCTCAATGCCCATTGGTTTAGGGTTCGTAAAACTTTTTTCCATAATGCCATGCCCTTCGATTCAGAAAGGGATATGGGCGCGTTCTGCCAACTTAGTCGAGGCAGAATTCATGCTGCCACATCAACGTGCAAAAGCTCCTGAATCAAACGGATAGAATCCTGAACTGCTATGCAGGAATGTTACCTCGTTACCGTAGACAGTAGTATGAAACCGTTATCGTAAAAAAAATCTTCCATAATCCCCAAATGGAAAAGGTCAATGGAGTTACGCCTGGAGAGAAGTCCGGTCATAGTTCTTTGAGGGTAAAGTCCGGCATATTGTTCTTGCACCATGGCTGAATGTGAGTTCGCACAATCCTGTTGGAAATGTCCTGTCAAAACATTGTTGAGGTAGTAAAAAGACGTGACCAGATTTTTTCGCCTCAGAAAAACCACCGACGTCGACTGGGATTGAACCCAGACCCACTGGGGTGCCAAGAAGCAGTGACGCTTATCATTACACCCCTTGGCATTAATTTTAACACCCTTTTCTTGGAAAAATAGAGGAAGCCGACGTTCCGAGGATATAGCTCTCCAAACCATCACGGATGTGTGATTTTGAAGTCGTGAAACAGCTCGGGCTGATAAAGTAGATATTTTGCATAGATTCTATTATTCTAAGGATTTAGACTTCGTTGCAACACGATTTTTTTCTCATCTGAAAAAAGAATCAACGAATCAACGTGTCGACGAAGGAGTTTTCGACTTTTAATAACCCTATCCGTTTTGCTTTGCTTCCCTAAGTAGGTGTATTTTGCATTTTTTGTATGGTTGAATCGCTATTCTTCTTTAAGTACATTTCTGATGGGATTACGGGATAATTTGATATGTTTGGCCATTTTATTCATTGATCGGCAAAGATTTCGACGGATTCGTTCATTAACTCTGAAAACAACTTTGGAATTAAAACACTTCGAGGACAATCAGGTTTCTTCTTGATTTTGATTGTGCCTGACTCTCTCCATATTGGTAGAGTACGATCGATTAAAAAATCGGCATATTTCTTCTTCCCATGTAATATCCGACTAATACCTGAGAAGGTCTTTTACCTCGCAAATGCGACTGTAAATTTCGATTTCGCTTGTAGTCAATTTTTCCGCCTTAAACGACTTGTTGGTATCAAACAATTTTGCAGCATGAGCAAACATTCTAAGCAAATATATATAAAAGGCTTCCCCACTGAAATAAAAAAAAACTGTAATTTGCGTCAACCCTGTAGAGTCGTCAGCTGAGACAATCAACGAAATTCATAATAAACTTGTATGCTGTTCTTTGCAATAACTTTTGCTACAGAAACTTGTAGGCATGATATTGTTAGAAGTGAAGAAGTTCTTAGCAATAGTTCTAACATTTTAAAAGATGATCGCGGTCTTCATATGTCTGAAAGCAATTCAGGAGGTGGTATTCAAAATTTAGTGCTGAGATTATTGTTGTTGTTGGTTTTGTTGTTGAAGCTGGTTCGTAATGCCTTGGAGGCAACCTGTACCCTAAAAATCGATCCCATCAACACAAGGACCATGCGGAGATAATTGAAACAACAAAATTTGAAGAATTTGAACATTTCAAATCAGCTTACGGCGCAATCGATCGAGGCCAGATCATGCAATAATATGGATTTCCAAAAAAAACTGAGTGGTTGGTTAAAGGAACGATGGATCGAGTGATGTGTGTCATTCGAGTCTCAGGAACATGCTTGTGCTCCCTTCGAATCTCGGAGAGATTGGATGACAAGGTGATGAATTGTCGTGTTTGCTTTGGAGGGTGTGATTCGAAGATCGGGGATAGACACGAGTGGCACGATCTTCAGGAAGTCTGTTCAACTTTTTGGCTTCGCCGATGACGTTGATATCGTAACACGTAACTGTTATATCACGTAGGCGTATCGTGTAGGCGGAAACGTATATCAGACTTAAGGTTGAAGCTAGTAGGATTGGGTTTGTGAATAATTCGCTGAAAACAAAATGCATGAAGGGAAGAGGCTCACGAAAAGACAATGTTAGCCTCTTGCCACGAGTTCAGATCGACGGTGATGAAATGGAGGTAGTTGACGAATTCGTGTATCTGGGCTCATTGGTGACCGTCGCTAACGACACCAGCAGAGAGATATAAATGCGCATTATGGCTGGCAACTGTAACTACTTTGTATTCCGAAAGACGCTAAGATGGAACAAAGTTTGACGAACTAGAAAACTGATCATCTACATTACATTAAATAGACTGGTAGTTCAGGGAACATGGACATTGGTCGTGGAGGACCAACGCGGTGTCTGTGATTTGAAAACCTAGCGTACAGTGGAGCGAAGATAGTAGAGGGAACGCGAGGAGACAAATGAACTACGAATTGCATCAGTTACTGAGAGAACCTCCCATCGTCAGAGCGCTAAAATCGGTCGGCTACCGTGGGCTGGGCATGCCGTAAGAATGTTGGACGACAGCTCAATTAACATGATTCTTCTCATTAGTTACATAAATTGAACAAATATTAAAGTTTAAACATTTTTGTATTTTTTCCTTTCTTGACCTTGAATGAAACGTTTGCTTCCGGATATAGGTAGATTTATCATTTAAAAGAACGAAACATTTCTTACAACGGTTAATCTTGACAAGCTCTGAATGCCTTAGCTACATCGTCGCAAAAATCAACCATTCTGTTAGATACCACGTAGCAGATTCGGTCACAACTCCTCCCAACGAAAACAAGTACGAGGCTTTGATTGTTGTTTTTTGTACTCTCCCATGCGCGGAGTAACGATCTTTGATGAAGTTTGTCAGAAGCAGATATTTTCTCATCTCCATGCGAGGCTCTAGGAGTGGACGGTAATTTATTGCTAGAATGAATAGAAATGAAGAGAAAAGGTATTGATAGTTCTGTATAGGGTAACGGCAGGCTTTGAAATTGAAAGATACAAGTTTGAAAACGAGCGGAGGGCATTTAACGGTACACTCTGTCCATTTTCTATAAGACCAGATAATTTTTGACTGCCACCTCTCAGGAAGAAAACACATCACTTCAATTTGTACCATGACATGGTTGTGTCAGTGAACGCACCAAGCAGTAACTACTATTTTTGCGATTTACCGTGTCCATTTCGTATAAGACCATTGGCAGATTCACGTGTTTTCATTTTGCTGCATCAAAATGCCCAAGGGAAAAGTGCTCACGGAGAAGGAGAAGAGAATAATTGCGGCATTTCACCAAGAAAAAGTGTCAATAACGGGAATCGGACGGCGGATTTGCCGGTCCCATCCAGTTGTGCGCAATTATCTCGCTAATCCTGAAAGGATACGGAATAAACAAAAGAGCTCCACGGAAATCAAGGCTAACCGATTGCAAGCAGAGGAAGATGGTTAACAGCAGCTTCGCACTCGACTAAATCCTTGATGCAAATCAAGCAATCTTTGAATTTAATGGTTTGCCGGGGACAGTTCGTCAGGTTTTGGTGAAAAGCCCTCATATTAAAAGGGCTAAAAAGGTTAAAGCTCCTAACCTTACAGTTTCTCATGTTGAGCTCAGATGAATCGACAGTGGGATTTGGTAAGCTTTGGTTATATGTTTTTTTTCGGAACGTTTAATATTCCACTATGGCTCTAAAAACGGTAAAATAATTCTTGATTTTTTTAACATGTTGAGACAATCTTCAGCGACGAAAAGAAGTTCAACCTGGATGGTCCGGACGGCTTCAATGGATACTGGCGCGATTTAAGAAAGGAGGAACAATATTTTACAACTCGGAACTTCGGGGGTGGCTCGTGCATGGTTTGGGCAGGCTTTTGCGCAACCGGGAAGCTGAAGATAGCGTTCACGTCCTTCAAAATGAATAGTAAGGACTACATCAGTATTCTTGAAGGACATCTTCTGCCTTTTTTGCGCAAATATCGTCGAAAAAGTTTACGTTCCAACAGGATAATGTCGCTATTCATACCAGCAAGGAAACGAAGCAATGGCTCAGGAACCAAAAACTCGATTTGCTCGACTGGCCGGCGCGTTCTCCTGACCTAAATCCAGATGAAAACCTTTGGGGGGTTTTGGTTCGCAGAATTTATGTTAACGGAAAGCAGTATGCCACTGTTGATGAGCTGAGGTCTGCAATTATCTGTTCTATAAATCTGTTCTACTGAATTTAGTAAACAGTAGCCAAATTTTCAGGTCATTAATCGAAATGGCAAAACTACCGGATTATTGAACTTACAATATGCTGATTTTATAAGATTTTGCTTAATAAAAATGCGTAATATTTGAAATGGTCCTTATACAAACTGAACACCTAAAATATATAAAATATTTTACAAAAGATAATAGAGGAATTTTTAATCAAAATAAATCTAAGACAAACAATAACTTTTTTTGTTGGGGCGTAGAACCACTGCGTCCACTGAGTTGAACTTTTGTGGTAACAATAATGCTATGCACTCTACAAAAATACGCACATTGACCCGAAATTGTTATTATTTTAGTTGATTTTAAACAATTTGGGGGTGGTTGGACAGAGTGTAGTATCCGATAAGCCACATAACCCTTTACCAAGCAACCCAATACAGGGTAGGCAAGGGAGGATATCCCTTGACTGGTAAAAAGGTTATGCAACCGATCGTGCTCTTATAATCCCTATTGCTTTGATCTGGTTCTAGCGATTTGTCCCTCTCCCAATACTGCCTTACATGGGTGAGAAATTATCTCCCTGCTGTTGGGTTTATTTGTAGCATGTACCGACTATTTCAGTAGGGAGGCGGTTAAAACAAAGCAGATTTCTTGTTATCAAATCCCAAAGCAAGAACTTTGGAGCGACTTTTTCGGAGACTGTGATTTGGGCGATATCGCGGCAACGCATCTTCTCGCCAAAATGCAGGAACTGGCTGCAGGATTCAACGTCACGGATGCTGCCAAGTGTGAAAGCAATTTCTGCTATCAGCTATGGGGAACGATTGGGAAGCTAGCCGCGATGGCCGATTAAATGGAGGAATATCCGGGATTAAAAAGTCGCCGCAACATCTAGCAGCATGGAAGCATCGCCGATAGATACAAGGCCAGATTACCATACGGGCAATCCGCCGACTTAAGACACAGCGAAGTACTTCCGGAGTCGATTTACTTCAAGATTCAATCGTCGCATCAGCGACAAAATTGTTAATATCAGTGAAATTAATACTTAATCAATTATTATTGACAGTTCTCAACAAATAATAAAGAGGTTACATCACATAAGATGGATTTTTGTTTCACAATAATAAATGTTCTTGAAATCAACGAGATATCTTTAAACACGTTTTGTTCAATCGTTAAAAAACTTAAGACGTGAATTATTGAGCACAGGTCTCCGAGAATGCATAGTTTTTAATGCAACTATAACTTCCAAATATCTGGATCTTCTACGTTATTCTTCACGATGTTTGTCTTCTAATTATCCAAACCTTTTGTCCCTCTTTCGGCTGTTCGACATTTTGTTGATTAGACGTTTTGTACTAATTTATTCAAAATCTTGTCCATTTGACCTTTCGCCCTACTTACAGTAGGGGTCGATCTATGAGTGAATCGTGTATCACCAATTTTCACTCGAGTAAGAACTTTCTCATCTCGAGAATTTGGCAAATTTTTCTACTCGATAGTTTTCTTGATTCGGCATTTTTAGATATTCGAGGATTCCAGTCAGCCTTATTACTTATGGTGTTACTACGTACAAAGTATTACAGAGGAGATCTTGAACCAGAAGCTACTTATTGATTTAAGAACTCCGGTATCTGCTGCGAAAACTGCATCTCCAAAGTTCTGCTGCTCCTTGGTTCTCCACTGCTTTGCCTCATCTTGTATCGAGTTTTGTAAGGGTTTTCCATTGTACCTAACTGGATAAAGGATACCAAGACACACATATAACATTATCTACATTATGCTACCCAACAGATCAAGACGGCTCCTCTATCGGTCCGTCTAGTGAATTCAGCAGCGTTCCAGGTGTCGTTCCGATCATCGCTATAAATATTGCGCTATTTATTAAATCGCATGCCAATGTATATATTCCTCCCTTAGCTTAGTCGGTAAAGGCGCAGCTTCGAAGCAATACCATGCTGGAGGTGACTGGGTTCGATATTGGTCTAGGAATTTTTCGTTAAGGAAAATTTCTCGACTCCCTAGGCATATTGGGTATGATTGCACTTGCCACACAATCATACTAATGCAAAAATGGTAAACGGCGTCGAAAGCTCTCAATTCATAACAGTGGAAGTGCATTTAGAACACTAAGTTGAGAGCTATTTGCTCTAGGCGAATTGTGAAAGCTATAAGCTTGCAATGCTAAAATACGAAGAAGAAGAAGAAATATATATATTCCTGATGAAAATAAGCAAAAGGATGATTTCCAGTAGGTGGCTTATCAGCAGTCGGCGGAATACAAACATCAAATCAGACATGTTTCTTTTTGCTGTCTCAAATCAACGTTTCCGTTATCTTCTGTGTTATTTAGTAAAGGTGTATTTACTTTGATGCAACACGAAGCAACACCGTTCAATACAACTTGCAATTGCAGTTCAGCAATAAAAGTGGCTTGGTCTCATGTAAACAAGTTATTTTTTTTATAATGTTCAGTCTTTTACCTCAATGTATTGTTAAAAAAGATTATCTCAGCAACTTCTTAAGCCATCGAAAACTGACGACATTGGTGACAACCAGTTAGAATAGATCAACCAGTTGACCTCGATGGATTCCGTCAATCCATTAACATACCTAACGATCAATCGGATCGATTCACGCATGAATAAACAAAAGCACCATGGTCTTTGCCGTCACTAACAGAAAAAAAAATCAGCTCCCACCAACATCACTGAAACATCTGATTTTTGTTTTCAAACTTGTTTTGACCACCATGTTTGAAAACATCCCCAGCAAGAAAATCACGCTCCACCACAACTACTCATCCCTCCGCTTCCATCAAAACAGCGTACTCACCCAATCGTTTCCGGATGTCTTCGGATTGCAGTCGGTTCTGATTTTCTCGCCCAACCGTGCCTGCACGATGATCTGGGCGGATTTCATCGCCAAAATTTTCACAAACTTCTCCAAACTACCTTTGTCTAGTACACCTGCCTGGGTCGCCATCGTTTCAAGATCCCACTGGCTTTTGCACTTGCTCTGCTCGGAACTATTCACTACCCGCGAAATCACCTCAGCAACCGATATCAATCAATCTTCCGATCATCCGCGCACATATCAAGCACTCGCGCCCGCAAAAAGATCACTTTTGGACAAATTTTCACTACCGGAAATTGAAAATAACAAGAGTTCGTACAACAGCGGATCATTACACAAGAAAGGAGCATTCGAAAACATTCAGATTAATTTTGCAGATTGTGACAAGGAAGAAAATAAACATCAGATGACAGCTGCCTGCGGGGGAAGTTCAAAGCTCTGGTCGAAAATGGCGGTGAGCGTTACGACGTTATAGGTACACGGTAAAATGGGTACGGCAAATGTGACATTAAATAAATTTTATTCAACTGAATTTACCAAAGCCTCTGAGAGTGGTTCTCTTTTTTCCAAGTTGGATTTTAAGACCAGGGGCTTGGTATTCAAGAAAAAGTGTATGTTTTGTTTTGCTCATAAAGAGCCAGCGCAACTGTTTGAGTTTTCTTATTTATTTTTAAAATGACTCAGTATCTTTTTATGCTCATACGCGTATTGCATAATGCGTTATTATTATCAGTAAACACTCAAACTTTCAACAAAATATGCTAAAATTTTACCGAATTCTCAACAGCTGAACGTCTGGTTATCCGATTTAACAGATTTCGGCTTGGATTTTGGAAATTATTTACCGAAATCCGGTAGTTTTTTTTAAGATAGGTTTAAAATTTCACCGAGAAGCCTAGTATGCAGCTGAAATAATGTGATGGTGTAAGAAGACACTACATACAGTAATACCATAGACTAACTCTAAGACCAGTAGGTCCCATACAAAAACGATTTTTTTCTTGGCTCAGTCAGTACTAGAACATCGTCCCAAGCTCGGTCCCAAGCTCAATAATGCACCCCTTATAATGAACTCACACTGAGACACACTCGCAAATACTCTGTCAAAATAACACAGCAAATCAAAACAAAGGCAGCAAATATGTATAACAAGGTGATGGCTTTAAAGGTGTAATTCGGACCAAGGGGTTCTACAACAGTGAACCAATTTCAAATCGCTAGTTACGCATATTGATTGTCGGTGCTACCAACAATCAATATCACCTGGATCCAACAATGAGAAAGAGCCTATCAACATTTGTTTAACCATTAGCTTCTGGATTGCCTTTCTTTCGCAAGCCGTTGGCTATACACGCAAACCTAGAATCGTCGTGCAGGGGACACTTTCTCCTACATGATGATGGTATTGGTTTGCGCGGGTGGCCTACGTTTTGCGAGGAAATAGGCTCTGAAGTGTTTGTTTTCAAATGTTGATAAGCTTTTCTCTATTGTTGATCGAGTGCAAAACTGCGATTTAAAGGACAGTTTATTATTAGGAGTGAGTACATCTTGCAGTCTGCACCTTACAATAATTATTAAGCTATTTCGAGTACCTTTGTGAGATATTGTTATTTATTTATTATGGGCGAATCATTAAACTTTGGACCGAGTTTGGGACCCAAGTGTGTGCTAGTACTTCTAACCAAAAATACATTCATTTTCTTCATGACTGTCCACGCTTTGGCTTAGCGTTGTCTTCGTCAGCCGGTCGTGTGTGTTATACACAGCCCCGCTAGTTATGTTCCCAGTGAATTTGCAGAAATAAACTTTCGATATTCATAAGATTGCATTATGATTATTTGCTATGAGAAACAGTAAAAATTTCAAAATTATCTTATGAAATATAATGATCTTGAAAAATTAAAAATATGTAGACTAGCAACGTTGAGGTTACACTCAGGCACTAGACTAGTGAAATTATAAAAATCCGCATTACTGGATCAATGAAAACGATGATTTCATAAGGCCATTATGGATTGCATACACCACTTATGTTTTTCGTTACACCAACGTATGATTTGCTACGTCATACAATCGGTTTTCATTGCCGCGCCTTATAAAATTCATAGCTGTCATTTACCCCAAGAAGTTTTGAAACGAACCGTTTATTCGGAGGTTTAAACCGGGCTGTTGTGTTCCAGGATAGTTAGCTGGCGTAGAAGAAATGTAGGTAATAGTATAAATAAGCTTGGTATTGGAACAAAAACACATATTTTCTCTTCCACTAACGTCTAGATAGATGCTGAGGAGTCAACCATCGAAGAAGCGAAGGATCAATCCTCTCCTGACTCAGATATAAATGCGCTTTCTGATTTTAATCCAGTAAGTAGCATGTTGGAAAGTGGAACAGGGAATGATTAATATTTAAAATTGTTGTTTTTTTATTTATCTAGGATATTCTTCCATGGAAATACGTCTTGAAGTGTTGAATCTCAGGATACTACAGATGTGGCAAAAGCTTGCGAAGAAGACTACATAAGTTATATAATTCTTCTGGAAACCTACCACTTCAAAGCAAGGTAATTATAAATACTGAGACCAACGTAGTGGAAAGCTTTAACATCTTTTTCCTACTTTGGTTTTAGAAAATTCCGGAAGATAACGTCAATAAAGCAGTTGATAAAAAACTAACGACGTCAGTGCTGCTCAGGTGGCTGTTGAAAAAGCCACACCAAGTTCTCAGTTTAGTTTCACTCGAGATTCAGCCAAAGACACACAATGACTTCAGAATAGACCCTTGTCTGTGTATTTCGTTTCTTCCTCGAGCCCATTGGCTCAACCGATCAGTTCATCAATTACGACGACTGTCAACTGGCGTTTACAGGTGAGGTCGCAAGGTGATTGATGCGCAGTTGAGACACAACAGAAACCATATTCAGCCAAAATGTGTTTAAAACAGCTGAAACCCACCGTCTATCTGATTCAGGAAGGACGTTAGTTGTTGATACGGTGGCTCGCACCCACCTAAGCCTTAACCGCAAGACTTCATCCGAAGCTGTGGAAGATCAAGTTACACAATTGTCGGATTGATTATTCAAAAAGGAAAGAAAGGTAAGAAATGAAAACAAAATTAGTCTATATCTATCGAAGTTTATCGATTCATTATAAAACACTCTCTTTTATCTGCGTTTAGATAAGTCAGGTGTTGGGTTAATATGAAATCAAATTCAATTATGTTTAAAACTACTATATACTGATGTGATCTCCAACATTTCTCTTTCTGTCTTATACTTATATTAGAAAGGGAATGTCATCTGTAATCCAAATGATTTTTAGTTAGTGATAGAAATTCTCCTCAAGCAAGCGCCCTATACTCGCGCAAAAATCGGAGTCTAGTCTGATAACCTCCTCATTCTGCCTACGGGTTTGCATTTCTGTAGAAGCAATTTTTTAATGCCGTACTGCTTGATAGTTTCAACGATGACTTATTGCTACATAACTCACAGAGCCTGAACTCCGTGGGTTTGTCATAATAGGCCTCGTGCGATGATTTACCACAATGTTGATATGGTAGACTTGCACGACAGACATTTTTGTTTTGGTTGTTATGACACATGAATCCAGTGAATAAGAGATACTCATATTTGCTCAGAGTAACTCAGGATTGCTCAATGTCTTGCCCCTAGATAGTACGTACAGTCATGAGCTTGGAATTTTACCCTTCTTACAAATTTACCCTTGACACATGTTGGCGATGGACCTTATTTTTATTTAATATTGTTGGCTGTGCAGGACTTGGTCTTGTTTGCTTTGCGTCGTTGTGCTTATTTCTGTTTTGCTGGTACCACGTAGATTGGTTTGAGAGTTAAATATCGCTTTCTAAACAAGTGGACTGAAATTGTAAAAAAGCTGCCATTGCAATCGTTACGGTTCATGGAAGATATCGAAAATGGGATGAAAACCAGAGAATGACAGCAAGCATAACATTCCATCTCGTTCAAGCAGAGAAAAAACGGGTGATCAGAAGGATCACTCGGTAAATATATTACTTTAATGAATATAACTGGCCAAACATCGTACTGCTTTTGCACTTATATAGCAAAGCGTGGGTACGTGAATTAGTTCATCCAAAAATTTATGACATTTGTTTATTTTCAAAATCATTGGAAAACTGTCGAAAAATGTTGCGGCTGTCGAAGATTACGTCAACAAATTTTCGAAAAAAACTACAAAAACGAAAAAAGCAACATAACCATCCCATACTTTCAACGTGGATGAAAGTGGCCT
>JASCZW010003583.1:0-25238 GCA_034211315.2 Aedes japonicus
GCAGACTCGTCGGAATCTGTGAAGCCGAGGGCTCGAAAACTGTACGACAAACTGCTGACCATAAAGTCGGGTTGAAATTAATGCAATCCATGAGTCATGGGCCACGTCTTGCCTAAAATTTGATCAAGACAATTTTTCATATTCCTCTAGCTGTTTTGATGTTTTACATAGACACCGGAAAAGCAAACAAAAAGATGACTCCAAAAAAGTGATAAAAAATTTAAGATCAAACAAATATTACGACTTAAGGGTAGTTGAGTCCCAACTGAATCTGTGTAACTATAGTCTGGTCCCCTAAGCTTAGTTGGCAAAGGTGCAGCCACAAAGCAGCACTATATTGGAAGTGGTTGGGTTCGATGCCGAGCATAATCTGGGAATTTTCCACAATGGAAAACTTCTCGACTCCCCATACTGAAAAAATTTTTGCAGTAAAAACTGCCATTTTTCCCGACTATGGGGCCAATTACAGAAGTCGAGTCAATCGTCACTTAGCTCGGCAGGTCTATTTTGCTATACCAGTTGTCGAGATTGACAAAACTTTGTCGAGTTGGTCGACTCAATCGACCGCTCGAAAACTAGTGACTGTTCTGTAACATTTTGTCGTTTCGTCGGTTAGTGGTTATTGGCTGAGGAAGGTAAGAAATACACTAAACCATTTTTTTTTGCAGGTGAATTAACAGAAAAACAATTTACTTCTAGCAAAAATTGGCTCATCCTATTAAAAACAAAACAAATCACTGTCAGTTCGACTGGTTTGTCGAACTGACTAAAATTAAGGTGGGCATTGCCTGAGGCTTTTATTATGTGAAGAAAACATTAATGTTAAGCAGAAGTGGTAGGGAACTGACCAAGAGCTCGATTCATGAGGACCACCAATGCTTGGGTTGGAATAACTAGAAGTAAATTTTAATTTTTCGTTTGAATACTTTTGTGATCCTTACATTGGAAAAAGAGATGAGCTTTTGGAATTAATGCAAGAACCCTGATTTTTTTCTAAAGTACTTCGAAAATCATTTAAGTATATTTGCTTCAGGGATTTGGAAATTTACCCTTCAGTTAAGTGGTTTAAAGTTAGTCCTTGATTTTTAGAAGTAAAGAAATAAACTACCCACAATTTAAGGCACATCCAGCAGACTTTCCAGAGTTTCAGAAAGATACTCTATGGAAGCTCAGGAAGAGCATTCATCGAAAAAAAAAACTTCGTCGAAGGTCAGGCCGATACTTCTCATAAGTATAAGTAGTGCTTCTTTGTAGTTCACGCAGGCATATTCCGAACGTCTCCGAAGTTCAAACTTTCCAGGAAAGAACTTCTTTGAGGACTTCTTAGAAGTTTTAGAGTTTCCAGTTGAGTTTTTCCTTCAAGATAGAACTTTCCAGAAGGTCAAAACCTTCTCCAAATATCGGGAAGAAACTAGCCAAGGAGGCCACTACCAATAATATATTAAAAACACAGGAACAAACTTTCACAAACTGCAGTACGATACGTCTAAGAAGTTCAGGAGAGAACTTCTCTGAAGTTCAGGAAAGGACTTCCGAGAAGTTTCGGAAGATACTTCCCAAAAGTTTAGTTGGGATTTCCCAGAAGTGCTAGGAAGATACATCTCCAATGAACAAAAAGGAACTTTCCAGAAGCATTCGAGGTATTTTCTAGAAGTTCGAGCAAGAATTTCTCAAAGGTTTAGGACCAAACTTCACCGAAGTAAAGAAGAAAACTTCTCAAATTTTAAACTTCTCACAGTTCAGGAAGAAATTTCAAACAAACTTTAGAGATTCGAGAGTAGACTTTTTCAATGTTTCAATACAGTTTCCCTCGGAGTTCAAATGTGACTTATCAGAAGCTTTGAAAGAATATGCTCATGGAAAAATTTCCCCGAATTTAAAGAAAAAAGTTACCAGAGAGAGAAAAAAAAACTTCTCATAAATTCAAGAACAAACTTCCCCAAAGTTCACAAGTAATTTTCTCTTAGGTTCAGAAGAGAACTTCTCAGAAGTCCAACAAAGTCCACAAAAATCTGGTGAGATCTTTCTTATAATTTTGGACAAATTGTGTGCACAGTGGGCAAAAACTAATGAAAACTAAGGAAAAAATCTGTAACTTTTGTCGCTCTTGAGCGCGGCCTGTAAACAAGGTCATTCCGCTTGTAAAATGTCTGGAGAATCGAATGAAACTAGTTTCAATCACAGCACGGATATGGTTGTGGAGTTAAAGAGCTTATTTTACCCCACTTCCTCTAATATTCTTGAATAATTTATAGACATCTTTGGACGGAGAGGATCAAGATCAACAAAATAGTGCTAGTCCCGTGTGAAATTTCCTGGAGAATCGAATAGAGGTTTTGTCACCACCATCCGGCTCTGTGAACGAAGATTTGGCTGGTTTTACCCCACTTCCCCTTGTATTCTTTAATAGTTTACAGATATCTTTGCACGAAGTGGCTCAAGATCAACCAAATAAAGCTTATCTTATGTCAAATTTCCTGAAAAATCGAAAATAAATTACTTCATCTACCGCACGGCTTTGTGAACAAAGATATGGCGGATTTTACCCCACTTACCCTTATATTATTGAATAATTTATAGATATCTTTGTTCGGAGTCGCTCAAGATCTACAAAATAGGACTAGTCCTATGTGGAATTTATTGTAGAATCAAGTAAAGGTTTTTTTCATATACCGCACGGCTTTATGAACGAAGATATGGCTGATTTAACCCCACTTTCCTTTTATTTGTAAATAATTTATAGATATCTTTGCAGAGAGAGACTCAAGGACAACAAAATAGTGCTAATCCCATTCGAAATTTCCTGGAAAATTGAATAGAAGCTATTTCTACTATCGTACGGCTCTGTGAGCGAAGATATGGCTAGATTTACCCCACTTCCCTTTGTTTTCTTGAATAGTTTATAGATATCTTTGCTCGGAGTGGCCCAAGATCTACCAAATAAAGCTTATCCTATGTGAAGTTTCTTGCAGAATCGAATAGAATTTGTTTCATCTATCATAAATTATTCAAGAATATAAGAGAAAAGGGGGTAAAATAAGCTCTATAACCCTACAACCAGAGCTTGAAAAAATTGACACCCGTCGTGAACGATGAGTAAAACAAATATTCAGTGTGTACAATTTTCGCTCTCTTCATTTCGTTCTATCAGTCATGCAATATATTCGGGTTTACCTATTTTGCTATGCTCAGTCATTCCGTTGTCCTTGTGTTCCACACAAATCATTCACACCACAGCAAAGCACACGGCTATTCAAGCGTCAAGAGATTTTGGTTGGTTGACTGAATGTTCTGGTAACCAGTCATTCATTTTCGCGTTCGTGAGTGAATTTTTCTGCCACAGGATTTTAAATATTCCCGAACATGGGTGAAGGCAAAGCAAGCCAAAAGGCAATGGCCGAAATCGATACAGAGTGTGTGGGGCATTTGTTCGAGAAAAGGCATTTGGAGGATCGATTCGAGAATTTTTGGTTTTTTCCACTTCATTGATTCTCTATATGAATGACTGTTCTTTCGTCTTCACGGTAGTACGTTTAAATTGAATGAGTTGTTTACGCTTACGTACATTCACTGCTCTCTGGAACGAATGAATGAACAAAGTAAAGCAACACAAAACAAGTTGACTCATCTTGAACAAGAGATTCATGCAGGCATATTTGTTTTTACTTCATGTTCGCTAGGAACAGTGCGTGATGGCTAATATTTTGATTTTGTGAGGGTGCAATTTGAGAATTGAATATGATATTTTTAAGCTCTGTCCACAACCATATCCGTGCGGTGATTGAAACCCGTTTCATTCGATTCCCCAGACAGCTTCCAAGCGGAAATGGCCTTGTTTACAGGCCGCGCTTAAAAGCGACAAAAGTTACAGATTTTTTCCTTAGTTTTCATCAGTTCTTGCCCACTGTGCGGTGATGGGATTACCTGGAGAGAGTGAACCACACTCTCTTTTAAACGATCGCGCTCACGTGCTCTCATCTGTCTTCGCCCAAGTGCTCTAGCCTTCGATCACTGCCGCGTACACTTGGGCTAGGACGCGCCAGTGCTCTTTCTGTGATTCGCTGGTGCGATTGAAAGTTAAAACATCGTCGGAGTTACAGAAAATGTCCGGAAAAAGGAAGCGGGAAGAAACATTATTCTTTCTTCCTTTGTTATGTAGCGTCAAAGCGAATTTGCAATCACTGCTGTACATCTGCGATGAGCATACGCCAGTGAGCTCACTGAGAGCTCATTCATTCATACTTTGAGAGCTCTTCTTCTCTCTAGAGCGATCGAGTGTAATGTGAATAAAAACCATTTTTCTCCACTCGTATGCACTACCCGCATGCAAACACGGGGGTGAATGTAAACAAAAGAGAAGAGCTCTCGTTGACGTACACGTCCAGACATTTCAACTCAGTTTGGGGTCGTTTTTGACTCACTTTCGTCAAGAGTGGAGTCACACAAATTTGAGTAAATGTTACTGGCATTCGCCAGTCGACAAATCAAAAACATCGACTCAAATCAAATGGATGTTTTTGATTTGTCGACTTGCTAATTACAGTTACATTTACTCAAATTTGAGTGACTCCACTATTGACGAAAGCGAGTCAAAAACGACTCAACACTGAGTTAAAACGGGTGGCCATGTAGAAAGAGTGTGTGGAAAAAATTAAATCTCTCTCTACCACACTGAAGATATGGACATCACTGCTGTCCAGAGATTCGCCCTATCGAAACTTTCTGGCCTGCTGAGAAGCTGAGAAAATAGTTGGTTGAAAAATTTAAAAAAGATTGGCCACAAGTGGTGGAAATGGTAGGAGAAAGCACTGTGCATAAGCTTATGAGAATTGTTGAGGGAACAGTTAGAGAACTCACCTACCCTTCGAAAAATAAAGCAAATTGAAATGAAGATTGGAAGAAAACATTTTTTTGGCTATGTTTGAGAAAAAAATAATCAAGAAAATTTATTTTATTTGAGCAAGAAAGTGTATTTATATTTTTCGTAACAGTCTATACGTAGACTCCATTTTACATCGACTGACGGAATCTTAATTCTATAGTCCCCCTGAACGATTCAATCCAGTCACATCTGCTTCAATCGACTTCAAACAGTTGTAGAAAAAAATATCTTTCTAACCAAGGACTGAACTTAATAGAAAGGACTCAGATTCATTATTGCAATCCATATGATTTCAAATATTTGGAAAAAATATCGTCTCTTTTTAACGCATTGCCAAAACCCATAACTCTTACTGCAGTTCAAAATATTTCAACGAGTCCCCATTTCAATGCCTCCTAATATGCTGAACAGACGCTGGCCTTGACATTTAGAATGATAAGAATCAGCAGACTTTCCTCGCTGAATAATCGAAATTTGAAATCAGAGGCTATGGCAAGGCTAAAATTAGAAATAGCACGCTCCGACCTCGGTTCGTTTCAATGCGAAGCCACTGGCTCCAGATGTTCATGATTAATTTCGGTCGTTTTTCATAATATGTTAAACTCATTGCCATTATGAACGGTTCCATCATCAACAACAAATTATCAACCGTTAAAAAATAACGACGGTCTTAGAATTATATTCAAGGGATAAGGGACGGTCCTCACCTCACTATTTCGAAGATATAATCTCAGCTTCTATATAAGATATTAATAAGCGAACCAAACGAATTGCGCATTCAAAATCACGAGGTGTATTAATTAGAACGAGACAAAAGATAGCAAAAATCGCGCAAATAATTTGTATCACCTTACAGAAGTCATTTATCAATCAATAACTCTCACAGCGTCATCTATTAATAAATTTCAGCATAGGTAGCGCATCCACACAAACATTTGACGTGGGTTGTGTTTGCTATTCACGACGAAGCGCTTCAATTTACTGCACACTTGGCCACATGCCGAACAATCTACCATCAATCTGCCTCTCGGAAATATTTCCATCATGTCGAAAGCTTCCACAAACTAATATTCACATTCAATATATCATTAGCATTCCTTGGAGGAAACCTGATACCGCCAGCCAGCAGCGCCGCCGACACTAAGGCCTTCGGTGTCCGTTTTCCTCCATTTCCGGGAAAGTCATATTTCACGGTAACAATAGACCCAGCGCATCCCAGCGCGTTTCGGTGATTCGAATAACTTCTGGAAATCGACCGAATCTTCTGCACAATCGCTCATACAGCCTTCGTTTGCCGTTGCTGTCCTCGGATACAGGAGTATGTCATGCCACATACCCCAGTGTGAGTGGTGCTGTACATCATTTCCAAAAGGACGCATGTCAGAGCGATAAAATTGTACGGCGAAAGCGATAAATCGAGCGGAAATGTCTCCTTTCTTGAGCTTTCGTAGAAGGTGGGTGGTGGTACTCGTGAATCCCCCCCCCCCCTTTCATAGTGAAGAGATTCTTCGAACACGAACGAGCCGTATTTTGGGAGCTTTTATGGATTCGTTTCATTGCCCGGTGGGGAATCCGTATCTTAAACCGATTTGCGAGCGTGTGTATGCTAAACTGGATGTTTTGGGAAAATTTTGATTAATATGTTGTATTCAAATATGATACAAACGGTGTCCTTTGTGGCGTGGAAGGTTCTACTGCTTTTTTTCTGTGAACCTGACAGATAATCGATTGTTGGCCGTTGGTGTGTCCATCACAACACCACCCGTCGTTAGCAGGCCAAGTTTTACAGGTGCGAACAGGTCAGCACCGTCCAATTAAATGAAGGGCTGAGCAAGCCATGCCCAACCCAGCTCAATTTGTCATTTCGCTGATGGTTGTTATATCCATAGGTACCAGCTGTGAAGGTTTTGCAAACAAGGAGAGTGGCAATCTGTATCCGGTAGGTTACATTAGTTAAATTTAGTTCAAGAGTTATGGGGAATATCCCGTGTACACACACAGCAGATGATAGATTTTATTGCAGTTCTGTAATATATTTCAGCAATGGATGTAAGGGAAACCGCATGTACAGAAGGTGCGATAAAATTTCTGCGGTCCAATGTAAGATAAAAAGAGATGTGATTTAGGGAGACTTTGATTACGCATTTGATAAAAAATAATCAAAAATAAACAAAATGACGCATCGCACAGTGGTAAAAAAGTGCCCGAAACGCGAAGGAATTCTATATCTCAGCTTGGCGTGGAACGGTTTCTGTAAATGTTACCTTTACTTGAAGGAAAATTTCAAAGAAATCAAATGAACGTGGTTTCATTGGCCAAATGGATCTGCTTGGGGAGCAAATGAGATAATTTTACCCTAGTTCCCCTAATATTTTTTTGTTGTTCTTTTTTTTCCACTGTGCATCGGATCACCAACCAATTTTAACAGTAGCCGTCTGCGAGAATGGACTATGCGATAGTAAATTCGTCTTTCGATAGCCGGCGCCATGGGAGAGTGAGGCGTAGCACCTCCCTCATTTACTGAATTTTAGTTTTCGATTGGGAATCTACAATCGATAATGTAAGACACATTTATGCCATAGGCAAACAGACACATCCTCTTGAACGTTTCGTAGAGTAAAACCACATTGCGCGAACACCAATGCCATCTATTGAGTACAGTATGATGTCTTAGAAGCTGAACAATTGTCGAAAGTACATAAATATCAAACATCAGATGTAAAACCCGAATTAATCCACCGATGGTGAGACTGAAACCTTCTTACACTTCACTAAGATTACAAACTCAAAAATGGAAAATATGGTACTGGATATTTATTTTCATCAATAAATAAAGGAAATTCCAAAAGAATGTGATATTCCATACATTCAGTTTATGAAATAAATTATTCGACAATCCTTAACAAAGAGTGTCTCACATGGATGCCATCAACTTGATGAATTAGTTTCAATTCTCTGCAAATCGAAATGCATCAGCTAGACAGAAAATGCGCAGCTGCTGAGTTTAGCAACAAATCGGTGCAACTATCGCCCTTACTCCATCTCTTCACACCTCTTGACCCTGAACGAATTGTTCATCGGTTTCATAAAAATATTGACAATAACGTTCGTATTAAAAAAAAAAAAAAAAAAATGAACAAAAATTGCCGATTTTTTATGGGCTTACCTTCACCCGCACTGACAAAACTACCCATGCAGCATCAATCATAGTAACCCATGAGTCAGCAGATAAAATTTGACACCTCTATCAGTCGATCTCTAACCGTGATGGCAAAAACAGTGAAGCAGCTCCGTTCAGAAGTGTGCGCGTTTGAAAACGGCACTTTGTGGACGCCAGATACGCCCGTTCCGGCATCTACAACATCTTGGAACTATTAGACAACAATCAGAGCATCGAAAGAAAGCCCGGTTCCGGACGGCCGACGACCCTAAGCGACAAGAAGCTCCAAACGATGCTGAAGTGGCTACATCGCACCGTGCGCTTGGCCGGGAGGTCGGTTCAACCGGCCAAACAGTGAAAAATAACCTGGCGAACATGAACATACATGTCAGGAAGCGGAAGTCCACTGGTTTCGGAGCTGCAGGCAATGACGCAGCTGCAGAGGCTGAATAAGATGACGGTCAAGTCGATTTTCCCGGCGAATCGCGACGTGGCAGTAGTGATGGAAGACGAGACCTACCTCACCGTGGATGGCAACGACTGGCAGGGCATCTCGTATTTTACTTCCCACACGAAAGAAGTGAGCTCCAAGGTGAAGTTCATTTCACACACCAAGTTCCCCAAGAAAGTGCTGCTGTGGCTGACTATCAGCGAGAAGGTGATATCAAAACGCTCTTCTTTCGCTCAGGACTGGCCGTGAACGAGGAAGTTTATAGTACGAAATGCCTGCCGGAAGTTGCGCCGTTCAGCGGTGTTCGGGTCGGATCTGGCGTCGGCCCACTACTCAAAGCGATCGATGGAGGAGATGGAGCGGCTGATTATCGATGTGGTACCCTAGTCGGCGAACCAATCCAACGTCCCCCAGCTGCGTCCCATCGAGAATTTCTGGACCAACTTGAAGCGTAAGATCTACTCCAACAATTTTGTCGCGACAACTGAGGAGAAATTGGTAAATAAAACGAAGAAAGAACTCAAAAACATGCCTACCCGCATGTTTTCGTCCGGCACGGCGAATGTTCCGGTTAACTGCTGGAAGGCCGCTCGCAAGGGCGTAGAATTTTTTTGCAAGTAAGCTTAAATAATTACCTTCCATGGGAAATTTATCAGAAGCAACTATCAGTCTTAGCTTTTTTTTATCACCATCCAAAAAAAATGTCCATGTTTTTTAATGCAAACGCTACACCATACAATGACGGAGAGATCCCCGACGTTAGAGCACCACCCGAGAACGACAACCCGAAACTCAATTCAACTAATCGCTTCTTGAATTTCCCGCCATTCTCACTGAAGAGCCGACATAATTTGCGTAATGGCTCCGTTGATCGCATTCCACGCACTTTCGTCACGATTCATTCCATAGACGACGTTAACTGGACTAGAATCTGCCTCGCTGATGGCATACATCTCGCTTCGCAACGGTCCGAATCCTGGTAGCCAAAGACCACGTGCTCCGGTGTCTCTTGAACGTCTGCGCACTACGGACAGAAGATTGACGCTGCGTGTCTGAATCTTGTAAGTATTGCCTGAAGCAACCATGGCCAGACAGACATTGCGTAAGGTAGAAGTTTACTTCTCCGTGCTTCCTCTTCATCCAGATCGACAAATCTAGTATGAGCCTCGTCCATCGATCGTTCTCCCTCATGCCATTTGGCCATCGACTCCGCTCTCACCAGCTTTCGGACTCCTCTGATATTCCTCCGCTGATAACATCCACTGTCCTCCGCGAGAGTGATGCCAATCGGGATCATTCCGGAAATGACGCCTCCGATAAAATAGTTCGGTACGCACTCACAACTTGCATGGCCATGGCTGGATCTCCGTATCTCAGTATCGGTGATCCAGTTTTCAACTATGCCGATTGCTTCGGTCGTCAGCATTTCCACTTCTCTTAGTGTTTCCCTTGTTACTGATAATATGATGTCATCCACAAAGCCAACGATCACTACGCCTTTGAGAACCTTCGGAGTCAGCAGTCCGTTGTACATCCCGTTCCAAAGTGTTGGGCCAAGGATGGAACCTTGCAAAACTTCCGCCGTGATCTTCACTGATTTCCGCCCACGGGGGTCTCGTAGATTAGCATCGGATTTTTAAAATAGCTAATCAGAATTCTGCACCGACAATAAGGGGCGTTCATTATGTGCAGCGACTCGGCAATAGCCTTCCAGGTGGCGCAATTCAAGGCGTTTTTAACTTGGATCGTTACAACAGCGCAATATGAATCGCCTCTCCGCTTCTGTTTAGACAACTTTACGGCTGCTTGGACCACTGTCCGAATGGCATCCACCGAATACCTCTCTTTCCGAAAATCGAATTGCTCTCGGTAAATTTCGTGCGCCTGTTGAGGGTGATCCTCTCCAAGAGTTTCCCGGGCGTATCCAAGGGGCATATTAGCCTATATGATGCCAGATCCCACAGAGGCTTTCTTGGCTTCGTCAACAACACAAGCTTCTGTATTTTCCACCTGTCCGGGAAATGGCCTTCACTCAGACATTTCTGTAGCACATCCCTGAACATGGCCGAAAATGCCTGAATCGCCACTTTCAGAGCCATATAAGGGATTCCATCAGATCCAAGTGCCTTCTTCACCTTAAGCCCCCTCGCCATTGCCACGAGCTTCTCGTTCGAGACTTGCATGCCCTCAGCGTTACTTCTTTGTTCCTTGTCGTACGGTGTATGTGGCCACGTCGTTGGATCGTGCGTCGGGAAAAGGCAACCTACGATAACTTTCAATTTAGCTGGACATAGCCTTGCAGTCATTGTCGGGCCTTTGGTCTTCACAATGACAATACGGTAACCGTCGCCCCAGGGGTTAGCATCAGCGGCTCGGCACAGCTCGTTTTAGCATGTGTCTTGCTCAGTCGTATCTTTCATTTTAATTTGGCCTTGGCCGCTCGGATCACCACTCCATGAACCTCTCTGTCTGCTGTGATTTTAGATCTCTGGATACGTCTTCTGGCTCTGAGACAACTAGTGTGGAGTTTTTTGAGCTGCTCATTCCACCAGTAAGCTGGGCGCAGCTTGTTCTTCCTTGTTTCCTCGGCATGTTTGCGCCACATGGCCTTACGAACACAGTCTTTTCGGCTCGAGAGTTCGTTGTCGAACTTCAACTCCTCAACAAGGATTTTTTTCGTATTGTGACAGGATTTTGCTAGCCGATACTGTACCGGATAGCCAGATGGACGCTTTGGGTACACTCCTCACTCACTCTCCAGTTCATATTTGTCATCAGCGACGGACTACGGAAGGTAACATCAATGACGTATTCACGGACGTGCCTGCGAAAAGTACTGGTGGAATCTACGTCCGATAGTATAACTTCTAACTTTGCCAGAGCTTCTATCAGGCTGCTCTATCTAGTGTTGGCACATCTGCTACCCAACTCCAAGCATTGAAGACTCCCCTGATGACGAGCGATCTTCCTCCGATGAGCTTCTCGGTCAGTGCATCCAACATCTGGTGGAACTGCTCCATGGTCGACCTTTGGGGTGCATACAAAGATCCCCTTGATTTCGGCCATCACGAACCCTTCGAATGAAGTGGACACTACTTCGTGGATTGGGAATCTGCCACTTGTTCTGGGAATCTGGAATCACTTGTATCGCTGCCATCGCCACTTTATCTGCCACCCAATTTCCGTTATCGGGAGGATCACGAAACGGTTCCGCAATGATTGCGACGTCATACTTTGTTTCTGTAGTTGACTGCTACAACAGTTGATATGCTATGTTGCAATGATTGAGGATAATTTGGGTTACCTCCATCACAGCCGACCTGCTGTCTCCTTTTAAATACTGGGCATCTGAAGCCCCCCGTCAACTGGTCGTTTCCGTCCTCCTTTTTGCAAAGCATGCATTTCGGTTGCTTTGTGCAGTCTCTTGAAAAATGACCCTTCTCCCACCAATTTCCGGCACACTTCCCCAACTGATGACCCAACCCCATGCACTTAAAGCATCTCTCCAATTCTTTTAGAACTCGAAGGAAGACTTCCACTAAGCATACGAAAAACCCAAATTTTACTCGACCCAACTCCAACAGGTTGTTGGCTGCAGCTGTTGGCAGACCTATCGCCGCCGTCTGTGGATTGCCATAGGTGCAAGATCGCCGTGTCCCTTTAGTGCCCTCCTCAGCACGTCTTCTGTTGTGATCTGGTCAAGATCATTGCACTCTAACTATCGCAAGAGACTTTCCAACGAGCGTCTTGAAGGCTGTGCTCTTGATGGCGGGATTCTTCTTCAGCTCAAAGAGTTCCTTAAACATAAAGAGTTCCTTAAACTCCGGATCAGCTCTCTCATTTCGGAGGAGCTCCGTGCACTTCGTTCCTGCGTGTGTGAGGGGAGGTACATCGGAGCTCATTGGTGAACACCAATAACAACACCAGCAGCGAGATATAAAGGCGCATTATGGCTGGCAATCGTGCCTTCTTTGAACTCTGAAGGACGCTAAGATTAACAAAGTTCGCTGAACTACAAAGTTGACCATCTAGAAGGCACTAATTAGACCGGTAGTCCTCTACGGCCACGAAACATGAACATTGCTCGTGGAGAACCTACGCGTTCTTGGTGTCTTCGAACGGAAGGTGTTGAGTACAATCTAAGGTGTAGTGCAGATGGAGGACAGAACGCGGAGGAGGGGAATGAATCACTAATTCCATCGGTAGGTGGAAAAACATTCCATCGTTCATACCGCTAAAATCGGTCAACTTCGGTGGACAGGGCATGTCGTAAGTATGTCAGATGACAGCCCAGTTTAATAGATCTCGATGACGATTTGGAGGAAAGAAGAGGCGCGCAACGAACAAGTTGGACCAATCTTCACTGACAGCTGGTGAAGTACAGTCATGGCCCGAATAGAATAGAGACAACTTCTGTAAACAATAGAGGCCATCCCGGCCTTGGTCTGATTGAAACAAACAAAACCATTCAAAAATGACCACCACAATTTGCGAGTGGTCCTAAAAGCATCTTTGCTGTTTAAATCGGTTAAAATTATCCTTTAAAAGGTTTAAATAACCTAGTTAATCCAATCAAACAACTTCATTTCATTTTGTGAATGACCGCAACAGCATCTCAACTACTTTTATAAATCAGGTTTAAATGGCTTTTAAAAGCTATTAAAAGCAACCCTGTTTGCACAATGAAAAACTACCAACATATCTGGACAGGGGCATCAACAGGATCCTCATTGTTGAACGTAGTTAAAATCTTGTTTTCTAAATGAAGTAAACCACCATCACACCTGTTGAGTGGCCCCTGCAGTATGCTAACTTGTTGGTCAGGGTTGACCTTTGAGAAAAGGTCGCTGAACATAATTAACGTTTGCATTAAAAAACATGGACTTCTTTTTTTTTTAAATGGTGATAAAAAAAAGCTAAGACAGATAATTTCGTTTAATAAATTTCCCATGGAAGGAATTATTTAAGCTAACTTGCAAAAAAAACTCTACGCCCTTGCGAGCGGCCTTCCGGCAGTGAACCGGAACATTCACCTTGGCGGACAAAAACATGCGTGTAGGCATGATTTTGAGTTTTGTCTTCGTTTTATTTATCAACTCCTCCTCGGTTTTCACGACAAAATTGTTGGAGTAGATCTTACGCTTCAGGTTGGCTTCGATGGGACGCTGTTGGGGGACGTTGGGCGGGCGGGTTCACCGACTAGGGTACCACATCGATATTCAGACGCTCCATCTCCTCCATCGATCGCTTTGAGTAGTGGCCCGATGCCAGATCCGGCCAGAGCACAGCGTCTTCACCCTTATGATATTTCTTTATGAATGACGCAACTTCCGCCAGGCATTTCGTACTATAAATTTCCCCATTCACGGCCAGTCCGGAGCGAGGAAGAGCGGCTTTGACATTCCCTTTCGCTGATTGTCAGCCACAGCAGCACCTTCTTGGAGAACTTCTTATTCAGCCGCAGCCGCTGCGTTATGCCTGCAGCTGCAGACTGTGAACGCGACTTCCGCTTCATGACATGTATCCATGTTGCCAGATACTTTTTCACTGTTTGACCGGTTGAACCGACCTCCCGGCCAAGCGCACGCAGCGATGTATTACTTTTCCCTCGGTTCTTCTCTTCAGCATCGCTGGAGCTTCGTGTCATAGGGTCGTCGGCCGTCGGAGCCGGACTTTCTTTCGATGCTGTGGCTATTGTCTAGTAGTGCCAAGATATTGTAGATGCCGGAACATCATCCGGGTCTGCAAAGTGCCGCACGATGTCCGTTTTCGCCGTGATGGATCGCCGTTCTTTGAACGCGCACACTTCTTAACGGAGTTGCTTCTCTGTTATTGCCATTACGGTTAGAGTTCGCCTGATAGAACTGTCAAATTTTGTCTGCTGACTTATGAGTTACTATGATTGATGCTGCATGGGTAGTTTCGTCAGTGCGGATGAAGATAAACCCATGACAAATCGACAATTTGTGTCCTATTTTTATATGCAAACGTTAGATTCGCAGTCGGCGACAACTCGAGGGGACTACATCAGTATGTGGGAGATAAATGACTGCCGGAGTTATTCTTCAGTAGAGTAGATCCGTCGTCGGAACTTCCCAGTTCTATTACTTAGAGAGTGGTAGCTGAATGGCTCAACCAGGATAGGTGAGAGCTAGATGGCTCAGGCAAGGTAGGAGCTAGGAGTAGGAGTAGGAGCTCAATGGCTCTTTAGTCAACAAAACCTACGCGGTTCAGCATGTTTGGCATCACCAATCATGTCTTGAGATAATTATTATAATTAGAATGTAAGAAGGTGGTCAGTTATAAGCATAGGTGAGCATGGATATCCAATGCGATCTCATCAAATATCGACGGACTTCTAGCTGAAGAGAAGTAAACTACACCTTCTCCATTTTTAAAACTGCATATGGCCTGCAGAACATTTGTCACATAGTTTGTTTCTACTTCAGTTGTTATGAACATTATGCCTTAAATTTTTTGTGGTCAGCTCATTTAAATGCGATATAAAGCAACCAACAATTAGATGTTGATCGAACGTCATCCTTAAATTTCCACCTCTTATCATATTGAGCTCACAAAAACCAAAATCGTTCAAAGAACGCTTTCAAGCAGCCAACACTCCACTCAAGTGACTTTTGCCAACCATCATCGTTAATCTGAGGACCTGTCGTCAACCGCCCACCAAATCCATCATCCGTATCAGAACCGCTCATCCAACTTTCAACTGCAATTACATTTTTTCCGGTCATTAACCACCATGTTCGCATGCGACAGTTCTAATCGGGAGAAGAAGAAGAAAGAAGGAAGAAGAAGAGTGACACCACCAACCACACTAATCCGCGAAATGATAAATTTTTCCTCTTCACTCGTTGCAAGTTTCCCATTTGCTGGCATCTAGTCATGTCGGCCCAGCAACCCGACAGAGATGAATATAAGAAAAACTGATGATAATAATTAAAATCAAGTAATTAAACTTTCTCCCATATCTCCCCGGTGCTCAGAAGTTGTTCAGAATGCTTCAGAACTCATTTATCTTCACTAGTAGTTTGTCTTGTTTCATCGTTTCTCTACGTACATTGTCGGATGCAAAGTATTGGTAGTTTTGCGGAAAGATTGTCTCTCGAGCTTCGCTTTGCTACCGAGGTTGAGAGTCGAACAGCTTTAATTTTTGGCGTCTTTTCCGGTTCTTCTTGGGCATCAGTAAACATTTCAAAAAACATATGTGCTATAAATATATTGAAATGAGAAAAATAGAAAAAACAGAATAAATTAGACAAATTTCACGCCAACTCGCTCCGATCGGCAGCACCCTCAGAATTCAATGAAAACTTTGTGGGTGGGTAGACTAAAGACTGGACTCGGAAAAAATGAGACACACAAAAATGATCATCATAAATTCATTTTAAATCGCATACTTCTCAAATTTTCACATATTTGCTATGTTTTGGCATAATTTATTTATTGAATTTCCTCCCCCAAGCTGAATGCTCGTACATTTCTCTTGACACTGCTCATGAGATCTTGGGCGAGGCTTTGTCCATCTTCCTTACACAATTTCTCCCAGTTTTTCTTCAAAGCTTCATCGGATTTTAATGTTTTTTCGCTTTGCTTCAACTTCTTCTTCATTATCGCCCAAAACTTTTCGATCGAACGAAGTTCTGGTGTATTTGGCGGGTTCGCCTCCTTCGACACGCCCTTCGTTTTTGATACCAATTCGTTACGGGCTTGGCGTAACGGCACAGAAAGCGAGATCCGGCCAGAACATCGTGGGATCACGGTGAGAAGTGGAGGAAGGGCAACAAGCGCTTCTGCAAGTATTCCTCTCGATAAATCTGCCCGTTTATGGTGCCGGTTGTTACGAACGGCTTGCTGCCTACCGTCCGCACTCGCACCAGATCACCTACCACAACAGGTATTTCTTCGCGAATTTGTCCATCTTTGTCTTCCGGAACTTTTTCCGAAACCTCCATGCCGGGACGTACCGACAAAAAACTCGAGGCCGGGGATTTGTTTGGTGTTTCGCCTTGATATATGTCTCGTCGTCAGCCTGGCTTGACCAGCCACTCACGGTACAGCTTCCGCGCATGCGGTTTAGCCACCGTGTTTTGCTTGCATCCAGTCGGGTTTGGCACCTTCCACGTGAGATCAGCCCAGCTTCATGGTCTGTTGGACGAACCACTTCGACGAATTACCCTTTTTGGCCACGTCTCGGGTGGAAGAGGCTGGGGTTGTTCTTAAAGTACTGCGCCCATCTTCCACGCCTTCTCTGGGTATTCCGTTTTCGGTTTTTCGGCCGCTTCCAGCGCGCCGCTCGATGGTCTTCATCTCCTGGAACATCTTCACAACGCGGGACACGGTGGAATGGTGGATTTCAAGCCTTTTTGCCGATCCCATCTGTGCGACTGACCTGGATTATCGATCACCACGCCCAAGATATGCTGGCATGGCCTCTTCTTGTTTCGAATGCGTCTTAAGAAGCTACTGTGATGAGATCGCAATACATTTTGCACACATAAACATAACACTCTAAACTAGTATTACGCAAAATTTCATGAATTTTTACCCACACGATAAAAAGTTACAACCAAAACAAAGTTTCGTATTTTTTCCGAGTCCAATTTTTAGTAGCATTTTTGCATTAGTATGATTGTGTGGCAAGTTCAATCTGACCCTATATCAAGGGTGGGGATATTTTTCCAGCGGGGAAAAATCAGCGGCTTGACCAGACCGTAAATTGAAACCAGTCACCTCTAGCGTGTTGCTGTTATGTAGCTGCGTGTTTACCGAGCCTTAGAGCCATTTACCCCTCTATTTTGTAATAAAGGTATCGAACATCCTCTTAATTCGAATCATACCAATGCTCTACTAAAGACGAACACACCATTGATTGTTATATACCTGGCAATAAATCCACTTCTTCATTTCCAGCTGACATTTTGCATTAAGAACAATATTGCTTTCCATCTTCCCTTCGAAGCAGTAAGGGATCACTGGAAAAAAAATCCGGAAGAAATCCAAAGCCGTACAGGAAAAGTGCAAAGATTGATTCTCAATAAGCTCGTTGCCAGCGTTATGTGATAAATGGATGCCGGAGAGTGTGATGAAAAATCGCGCGTTTACACTCGACTGAACTGGTGGGGACCTTTTCCCTATTGGCAGGCATGCAGTCAGCCAATCTCCGCCATTTAGGTAGGGAGGAAGAACGTGTTATTTCGCGCACGTTCATCGCAGCAACCTTTTACAAATACAGTCATACGAACAGATGTCATCGCATCGACGGAGATCGACATTTTGCAAGCGGAGCATTCCCCCATGAAACCTTCGAAGTTGGTTTTGGGTTTTGGCACTACACATTCCCCGGAGTGTCTTTTACGCGTGAACCTGCGACCATATTTGGCCCAGCATGTGATGGGTTAAATTAAATTTTCGAATTGGGTTCCGGCTTTCTGAATTGGCTCGGCTGCGTTCTGATGGCAGCGTTGTCGCATGGGGTGCAGGGCGAACTTAATCTGAATTTTCGACTAGGTATGTCTTCATTTCGGAGAAATTCAGCTGGGGTTTATTCATTGACAATTGATTTTTGGAGACACATGTTGGATAGGGTTAATAGGAATTTAAACATATCGATTGAAGGTGGTTGTGTCTGGTTTAATATACACGTTAACTCTTCGCAAAAGCATATTTCATGTAGAAGGAGATGTTCGCTCATCACCATGAGGCACCAAGAGTATACAGAAATGTTTGCTAGAATGAAAGATATGAAGAGAAAGTGTTGAAAGTTCCGTCAGTGTACGGTAGGTTGGAAATAGAATAGAAGTATTGAAAATTGAGCGAAAGGCATGGGTAAAGTAGTACTCGAACCAAGGATGTTACCTTTGCCTAGCATCCCACTGTTTGGTAGGTCAAGGCGCGGACGAATCCGCCACCTCAACAGGCAAAAGTTAACGTGATGGTTCTCGCTCATGTACCACTGATAGCTTTGTGATAGTTTCTAGTGGTAGTTTGTATGCACTTTGTTTATATGAATTATTTCGTAAATTTATTCCGACGAGTTTGAAGTAGATAACAAAATTTCTGGGGTTGGAAGTTACATTAAACCTAATTTGTGTAATTATTGCATAGTAGCTTGAAATAGGTGGTTCGTCACCGATAATTATTCTCGGTAATATAAACCACAGTCTATAACTGTTCTTTGATATAGGTATTTATTCATTTCAAGTTTGATTGTTACAGCTTATGCATCTCCTCAGCGGTGTGAACTTGTTTTCTTCAATCTAGATCACTAGAAATATATGGATTTATCTCACCTTTATGTTTATCTAAAGCTCGATTCAAAGTTAATCTGGACACACGGTTTAATACACCACCGCGTCCTTGGTGGTTGGTACAAAAAATGTTTGACAGGCATTTGTTGATGTTTCATTGAAAAAGAAATTGGTGAAAAGTTTTTCTCGATTTACCGACGCATCTCGAAAGAACGGATCATGGAACTTGAGAAAAGAAAATTAGTTGTACACAAGTATCTAGAAAATCCTTCGTGGTCTGCCTCAAAAATAGAAGAAATGTTAAAATTCTCAAAGTCAACGGTTTGTCTGGTAATCAAACGTTACAAGGATACTCTGAGTATGGATAGAGCACAGCGCATCTATCATAACAGTGGCACTTGGGACAAAGAGCTGAGGAGAAAGGTGAAAGAAATACGATTCCAATTTTTCCACCATGCGTAACATCCTTTTTACCACAAAAGTTCAACTCAGTGGACGCAGTGGTTCTACGCCCCAACAAAAAAAAATCCTTTCAAGAGAAGGATAAAAGTCTTGTTGTGCCGAAACACTCCCTGAAACAAAATTTAGTGGCCAAAAAGCGAGCACGATTACTATACGAACGAGTTTTGACGAAATTTGATGGCTGTTTTTTAATGGATGGCAAAGCATACTTCAAAATGGAATGTTAACAAATCCCCAGATGAAGATTTTATCTAACAACTGGTCGGGGGTCTGTCCCTTCTAGGTATAAATGTATTTTTACTGATAAATTTGCTCGGAAACTAATGATTTGGCAAGGAATCAGCAGCTGTGGCCTTAAAACGAAGGTTTTCATCACATCTCACACAATGACGTCGAAGGTTTACATTAAAGAGTGTCTGTAAAAGCGGATTTTACCGTTCATTTGGCAACACAAGACTTACGTTATGTTTTGGCCGGATCTAGCCAGTTCCCACTACTCTAAGGAGGTGCTAGAATGATATGCTACAAACAATGTTAATTACGTCGCCAAAGAGATTAATACTCCGAACCGCCCTGATTTCAGTTCTATTGAAAAATATTGGGCAATTGTTAAGCGGTGAAGCAACTTGGGCAACTTCGAGGATGCGGTGAAGAAGTGACAAATACACAACAAATGCGTTTAAAGTGGAATAAGGTCGTCGGTACAGTGTCGCCAGCGAATGTGCAGATCATGATGGAATCGATCGCAAGTAAAGGGCGACAGTTCGTTCGTAACGGGGAAATGTACTAGTTGGCCCTATATTTTTTGAATGATGAATAAACACCCTTTTGTTTGACGTTTTCATCAACTGTTTATGTTGTTAAATTCTTGAGTTATGATCACTTGAATGCGTCCAAATTTACTTTAAATCGGGCTTTATAAGCAAAACACTCGTAGTTACTAAATCTCTTCAATTACATTTTAGGACCCTAATGAACTGTACTCAATATATTAACTGTATATTAATGGTTTCTTTTTATTATAATTATTTTGGAGTGGAAATGAAAATATTTCGCTTGAATAAGACCGGATAATAGTTATTGAATACACTGCTCAAATAAGATATGGCTTGTTTACAATCATCTTTGGATGACGCTTGCATGAAATTGTATGTCTTTGTACACTCGGCGATCCCTTGGAGAGTTCATGGATGTGGTCCTATGGCCCGTCGTGTTCTACAATGTGGGGAGGCTGGGGCTCGTTGGGTAACTGGACATGGTGGGATCAACATTCCCCTGCTGAATACACTAATGGTTATCCAATGGTGTATCCTCGCAAACGCCCACGTCTAGCACGGCGAGTTTCCCGGCTGGACGCTCGTATATGCCGGTGGCGGTCTGAACCGTGGCCCACTTTACTTGACGTTCAGCTCCTGGCTTCGTAGCTATCACCCACCCCTTCTGCAAGCAGTTACACGGGTCCACAGTTTAGGTCCACGATGACTACGACGTCATCCACTTCGATGGGTTTTGCTTAACCAATACATTGTCCCCAGAACTGGTTAGCCAAAACCTGAGAGTGTTGCCAGTAGTTTCGAATTGCCGCAGGGTTGTCATTAAAGGGTACTCATGGTTTCAAACCGTTAGGAGAACCCAGCAAGAAGTGGTTTGGAGTGAGCACCGGGGATTCATCATTCTCCCAGGGATTCTGGTCAGTGGCCGCGAGTTAACCACATTTTCCACTTCAATGAGCAAGTTTTCAATAAGCTCGCAGTAGGAGAGCGAACTGCATGGCAGCAGCTTAGCGAGATTCTGCTTAACTGTGCGGATAAGACGCTCCCATGTTCCACCCATGTGCGGGGAGGCTGGTGAATTGGTACTCCAGCTGGTGTGAGGCGTCGTAAACTCGGTCATCAGGCGATCCCGATCAGGCTTTCCGGAACGGTATTCCACTCTTTCCAAGCCTCGAACGTTAATGCACTTCACTGTAGATAACTGCCGGTGTACCCCTCTCCACCTACGACGTTGCGCAGTGCCATGATGCAGGAATCGGTACTGAGTGTGTGCAATTTGCAAGTGTATGGCGCGGATGGTTAAACATGTAGCTATCAGCACCCAACGTTTCTCGGTCTTTCGGTAGGCAGAGACCGTGATGGGACCGAAATAATCCACCCCATGTGCGTAAACGACCAAGAGTAGGCAGCCAGACGTGATTGCGGCAGATCACTCCTGGCTGGAGTTTGTGACGTTACCCTCTCGTTTATGCATTCTTGGCACTGTTTCCGGATTTTATTGTATACTGACTTGAGGTGAGGAACCTTGCATCGCTGACGAATCTCGTTGAGAACAGTGCTGTGATTTTGATGGTGATACTTGCGATGGTAATGGAGTACTATAAATCGTGTGACGTTATGATTTCGAGGGAGGATGATTGGGTTAATTGCATCGTAGTTGATCGACGGGAAAGCGCCGACTCAACCACGTACTCTAACCACATCGGATTTATCGAGGAATGGGCAAAATAGGCCATTAAGCTGCTTTTGAGGATCTGCTTCTCCATTCCATTTAGGCGATTACCGATTGCAAGTTCATCGGCGTACTCGCACGTCTGATGGTAGAGACAATTCTCGGCTATTGATAACTCCTGCTGCTTCAACGGTCCACCGGTTCACTTCTGCGTTTTGGCCATTTGCTGTGAATTTTTGATATACAGGAACACGTACGCATCGTTGCCCACTGGGAGAAGTGCTCTGGGTCGACGATTAATTCGGTCGTGACTACGTGAGTTACTAGGTGAAAGCATAGCCCAACTGCGCAATATCCTGTCCAATCAAGATTCGAGGACTTACTTCGGAGTAGGAATCGAAGGTAATCCCAGTAAGATGGCTATACCGACTCTGTACTTCGGAGGCTATCAATGTTTGTGGTGGGAGTTTAAGCTCATGTATAGTCCACACATCCGCCAGTTTATACCTTCGCGATGTGTTTTTTGCGGAAGAAATGGCCACCTCTACTTTTAGAGATTCATTCTCCATTCTGCAGGTATCACTTGTCCATTTCAAGCAAAGTGCTTTCTGCGATCCTTGCAGTCCCAGCTCGTGGACAAGAGAATGTTCCATCATTGATGAAGGCATATGTCTGGAATTGATCACGGAACAATTGAAACAGCACTAGTTCGTCTGAGCTTGGTGAATGTTACAGCTGGTGTCCGTAGCAGCTTCCGCTTTCGAGAAGCTTCAAGGTTTCGGGTCGCTAACTATAAAGTTTGTACAGGTACACCCATTGACTCCACATTTATGGTTTTATTGTCTACGGTGGCACTTACGGCACAGTCTAGCTTCGCGTATTACTGCTCACTTCACCTCGTAGTTCAACGCAACAAATCGTTTGCACTTTGCGAGGAACGGACAAGAAGCTTTGCAAGCAAAGCACTCCTTTGGTGACTGCCGTGATTGGGTACGCGTGTCTTTCACTAGGGCCGCAGGAGATCTGGCTCGATTGTTGCCAGTTTCATGATGGACGTTGATGAATGCGTATTTCTTGTTGCTCCGGCTTCGTGGAGCGTTGTAGGATGTCTACATGACCGCGCTCGCATCCTCCGCCATGGAGTCTAGCCAGGGAATGAAGTCCAAAAGGTTTAGGACAGGATTGTCCCTGGTAAACATTGCCTAGTCTAGCCTCATCGTTGGAGTTTAAGCGCGGCCGAACAAGCGTTGAAGACCATCTACGCTCAGGACGTCCAAAAAGTGCATCAACACCAGAAATCATAGCGAAAATACAGGATATGGTTTTGGCAGATCATCGATCGACTGTGGATGTAATAGCCTGCACCATAGGTATCTCTCAAAAAACTGTGTGCTCAATGGGGCATTAGTTAAGAATCCAACAAAAACACGTTCGAATGCGAATTTCTGAAAAACATTTAGAGCAATTTTGAAAGGTTAAAAATAAATGAGACTTGGGTCTACCACCATAATCCTGAATCAAAACAAAAGGGCTAATCAGTGAACCAGGCACTTCGGCTCCGAAGCGAGTTCATGTCCAGAAATCTGCCGGTTTTTTTGGATGCATAAGGAATTTTCCAGAAAGCCACTTCCGTGATGGGACAACATAGTTAGAAGATCGTTGGACTAGGAGACTATACTGAGCAACAGAATTGATTTCCCAGAAAATGTATTGGGAAGTGCTAAGCTGCTAACAATCCTGGAGGAGCTGCTATTACTTTTCATTTTGGTGCTGGTAATTCCAAAGGACTGAATTCGGATGTTCAAGCTGAACATGACGTAAATAATCAGAAGGTTGTAATAAGAGGTAATGGCGAAAATCTCAATTATAACCAAGTGAGATGCAGTGAATCATGACGAAGGGATGCGCGTGTTCTGCCCACTGCTAGGGTTTGAGATATATTCACTAGTTGAGGGAGAACCTCACTAATAACCTTTTTCCGCGTAATATTTTGCTATCGGGCATGGTGCGCTTCGTATTGTTTAGGTGCGAGTTTACTAACGGTTAGGAATCATTAATATGATCATTGGGCGAAGAAGACATTTTTTATGTGCTAACGCCTGCTAACATGCCTTAAACATTTGTCAATACTTTTGCATGTTTTTTGTTGATGACTCGGAAATTTGTAAATGAAAATGGAGAAAAGTGCATTGGAGCAGACAGAACTATGAGCTTTGACTCATACAAGCTGCCGTCGCGGATTACTAGTGCGTGTGTGCAATTGGTGCCTATGAGCTGAAGTTACACGAGTTTTGTGTATTCCGAAGTTATGCAGTGTTAGAAATTCAGTTGAAAAACGGATTACAACTGAACTAGTGGTGGTTTTGGTGTTTTTGCTCAAAAATTTTTCTCCAGAGGCGACGTTTATACAAGGTCCGGGTCACCTGGCTTAACGGTATTCGTGAGATGTGGAAATGTATAGTGGTATTTGTGTTTCCTCACAATGTTTATCTTTTTACTCGGCACAGCTGTTTATGGTGATGTCAAACTATCAGTTCATCAGTTATCAGCTTACCCAGCAATGTTTACTATATTTTTGCTTCCAACACAAGTAAACTGCACAGAAAAAAATAATTAATTCAACAAGCGCTTAAAATTTCCCCTCGCGAAAGGAGGCGTAAATAACGCAATTGGTTGTAGTGTTTGATGCGCCATACAAAATATTTGCAATCTCTCATACAAAAAGCTGGATTCAGGCGTTATCTGGCTTAAGTTTACATAAAATATCCCATTATTTTCTGCCAAATTTAGCATTCTCTTCATGTGCATTAGATAACGCAGAAAATTCAATGTTTCTTTTTATCTGTTTGTCTGATGGGCCAGACCTTACATGGACGTCATTGACCCAGTATGGCTGAGACTAAAAATCAAGTAACGGATAGTAGAGGTATAAAACAGGAATCAATACTGGAATATCGGTGAGCTTGTCTTATTTTTCTTTCTCTATTGGTGGCTCCTGTTAAGACCGTTCACGGTCCATCTGACTAGTCGACAAATCAAAAATCCATCTCATTTGAGTCGATGTTTTTGATTTGTCGACTTCTCAAACACATTTACATATACTCAAATTTGAGTGACTCCACTAATGAAAAAAATGAGTCAAAAACGACTCATAACTGAGTTGAAATGGCTGGCCGTGTAAAATTAGCTTCTTTAGACGCAATCGTAAACTGTCGTTCATTAAGGTAAATCTAAATAAACTTAGGTTTACCCAATTTTAAGTTAATGTCGGTAAACTATCAAGTAGATAAATTGAAACAATCCTAAAAAAGCCAGCCGTTTGTTGAAATTAACTTACTAGGTGGTAAAAAATATCCACATTGACCAGACTACATAAACCGAACACTTGGTAAATTTATAGATTTTTCGATCAGATAAATAAACATAGATCTAATATTTCTTATTGATCGTGACAAGGCACGGCTTTTGTAAACTTTCACTTCATTGGCCGATTTTACTCGAGTATAAGCGCAGTATCAAAAACTAACATTACAATCAAGTAGAGGAATGATTCCTCTTTGATTTGGTAGATTA
>JASCZW010003584.1:0-38841 GCA_034211315.2 Aedes japonicus
TACTACGATGTTCTTGAGTATACATAACATCAAAATTAGTCGTCGAAAGCTGAAGCATTTTATAAAGCCAAGCATATTGTTTGCTAACAAATAATTGTGTTATACTACTAGTCGTCATCGACTTTAAGTTTAGAGGAGGTAGCCCATCAAATTTTCCGGTCGGCTTCGAAGCATCTTGCTATGAAGTACCAGGTGGGTCTCTACCGATTGCATGTCGATCTACCAAATTTGGAAGATATCTGCATTGAATTATCTCAAATTGGTTGAGTGGATTGAGATAACGAAATCATTGGGTATACGGACCAAGTCTGACCCAGTTGGTGCTAAATCGATGAGCTAGAACATCAATAGAAGCATAAAGTTGCCAGAAGGCACGAAATGCATCTACGGACTCTTATTTTAGCGTGGTCCTTCAATCGTGGTTTTCGATGGAGTAGCATGGATTGTTTGGAAAATTTAAGAAAAGAGAGTTTGCTTCGAGCATCGGCTGTGAACGGTTGGGTCGATGCTTTGTTGCGCACTATTTGGTTGTTTCCGTTATCTATTATACAGCGTTGCGCGCTTACTAATGATTATGTATCATGAATCCTGATCCATCGAGCCCTACCCTACTAACATATAAAACCCCTTGTTGTGACCTTTCTGGGATGCAGATCCCAACAAACATTAGTGTTGAATTAGAGTTGTTCAAACAAATTCTGGAGAAGCTATTCAGCTGTTTCTTCTAGAATAGCTGAATAGCTTCTCCAAATTTGTTTGAACAAGCTCTAATTCAACACCGATGTTTGTTGGGATGTAAACACGGTCCCTAAATAGCGAAGGCCATACTAACATTCCTTCCCTATTCCCAGCTGTTTGCAAGGATGTGGCCGGCATTGTTATTGATTATTAATGAAACTGAATCGATGAAACGTGTACAGTTTGAATGGTCAGTTACTCCAGCCCGATTTGGTTGATTAACTGTGCAATTTCACTGATGCTGATCAATCACGGAGTAGCAACCATTGGTACGTTCAGTCAGTTAAGCTAAACTAAGGCAATCTAAGCAAAGCTGAGCTAAGCTATATTGATCATCGACTTTTTGTTTAGAATCTAAGATAAAAATTGGGGTGTAGCCAATTCTTCCACACTTTTCATCTTGACATCTAGATTTCCTCATGAGTTTGATTTGTTTGGTGTATGTTGTTTTCTACAGAATGATATAACAGGGTGAGTGAGAATTCCTGTCTGTGAAGTATATGGTCATTAAAAAGAGAAACTTCCATAATTAAAAAAATTTCAACGTATTTCCTGATTAGTATATCTTTAACATTTGGAATAGAATGGAATCGATTTGCATAGAATTCCATTATTTGCTTGCGTTTGGTAAGGTATGAATCAAGTCACATATTAATAAGTACCAGCGTATTCTGATATTTTTAGGAACCAGTTCATATTCATGGAGGTCTGGAGATTGAATTCAAATAACATTTCTGATATGTTTACGCAACTATATCTAAGTCATTCAGATTGTGCAATGCAATATTCTTTGAATTAATTCATTCAGGCCTAAAATTTTCCAAGCGTTATTATTCAAGCAATTTGGTGCGTTCTGATTAAATTGGCGTCTAATAACATGGACATGATTGAAAAAAGTAGGATATATTTTTTGAGATGTGCTAGGTCGTCCAAACTGTCCTGGAGTTCAGAGCTCATGATCAACCATTGTAGCCCTAACTTTATCTGCTTTACAATGTTTTGATATATTATATATGATATATAAACATATCTAATGAATGCCCTGTAAGACCAACCGACATTATGAGATAATGTTGGGATATTCATGCCGCACAAACTAACTTAACTTTTTAAAGCCTATAAAACTACCGTTAAAATTGTAGATCTTATGTTTTGAATGACCTAAACCTAACTAGATTATCCTATGATGTCTGTGGACGTTTCACAATATTCATTGAATATGTTTGAATAATTATTGCAGGCTACGGTTGCAACTGTGTATCTTAAGTTCTGAGCTCAAGTCAATTTTAATGAACTTGAACATCCCAAGATAATCTGACAATGACTGGTGACCTTACAGAAGATTCACTGAATGTTTTTGAATGCATATCGTCACCTTTCATAGGTTATAACATTAGCTTAACGACTGTAGATCTCAAATTCTGAACTTAAGTGCAATTTTGGTGACCTAGAACATCCCAAGATATGTCAATATGTCTGTTAAGCTTCCAGGAGACTCACTTAAATTGGTCAAATACAAATTGTTACATTGTTTGGTCCAAAAAAAGCTACAGTTACAGTTGCAGATTATATGTTTTGAATTCCAGGATAGTTTGGATAACCTTGAAGATTATCTCAATGTCTGTTGGTCTTCCAAGATATTCAATCAATATGTTTCAATACACAGTGTAGCTTTGCATAGCCCAGAAAGCTTTTGTTTCAACTTTAAGTCCAATGTTCTGATCTCAAGGATCGTATGGAAGAACCCAGAACATGTCATATTGCTTTATAGTGTTTGGAAACCTTTAAGAAGAGTAATTGAACATGTTTGAATATTTATTGTTACTTTGTATTGCCTTAGAATTACTGTAACAACAGTAAATGTTGAGTTCTGATCGCCAGAACAGTTTGAATGACCTACAGGATCAGAGTCATAAAATACATACAACTTATCCTAAGATTTATCGAATATGTTTGAATACACACTAATAGATACTGTTCAACAAAGATCTTATGTTTAAATTTTAGAACAATTTGGATGACCTAGAATAGTCCATGATTGTCGCATTATGTCTGTTGACCTTCTACACTATTCAACGATATTATTAAATACATATTGTTCCTTTGAATACTCCAAAAGCATACTGCTACACTGTAGATCTTATGCTCTGAACTCAAGGCTATTTTGGATAACCTAGAACATCCCAGACAAAAGCAAAAATATTTACCTTTTATCACCAAAAATTTGAAAATAGTTATGGACAGGTACCATATTCTAAAACAACGCTTTGAAATTCTTCATATTCAGGATGTTCTAGGTCGTCAATGAGGCCTTAAACTCATATGTTTGTTTTTATTTTCCAGATAGAAGAATTGACGTAGAACAAATTTGACCAGGACAGTGTACATTTTTATTAAGTCTGTGATTTTGTACAGCCATTTTCTTTTTGAGTTCATATATCATCCTTTAGGCCTGAAAGGGTTAATAGTCTTTTTAAGACAAGGCTTAACTCTTAAGAATTGTTCAATAGTATGTGGCCGGAAATTAACATTGTTCATTTTTGAAATTGATGCGTAGAAATATTTCCTATCGAATGTCGCTAACATTTAGACATTTTTTTGATGAACGACTGAGACATTAACGCTCAAAAGTTTTTTGAAGTTAAGGTCTCAAGATCTTTAAGAATTATCAGAGATATTATACACTAACTCAAGGAGGTTTAAGACATCCTGTGTTTTCATCGTTTCTGATAGCCACTCAAATTTCATTCAAAATCCACTAAATTCAGTTCGCTATGCACTCACGACTCTCCTGACCATGAGCCTGAACGTATTGCTCAACTTCGCCCGGTTTTGCTTGGTTACCAACGCTGTGCTCCAGGCTGGACATCCGTATCTCAGTATCAATCGTGGAACACGCCGTGTAGACGCCGCTTGCTACTGCTAGGTCCTTAGTTATGATTCTGGCTATCGCATTGATAGCAAGCCCGTTTTAACGCTTTGCAGTTGCTGACCATCAGGACCTCCGTTTTGTTTTGGGCTATCTGCAGATTCGACCCTTGCATCCAGGTTTCAAATATGCCGATTGCTTTGGTCGCCAGCATTTTCACTTGTCACTGATAATACGATGTCATTTGCAAAACCAACGATCACTCATCGTTGGGAAACTTCAGCATCCGTTGTACAAGGATGGAACCTTGCTGAACTCCTATTGTGACATGCACTGGTTTCAAGCCCATAGAAGTCTTGTAAATCCTCCCGGTTCTGAAAGTAACTTTTCAGAATTCTGCACAGGTAATCAGGGACCCTCATTCTGTTCAGCGACTCGGCAATAGCCACCCAGCTGGCGCTATTGAAGGCGTTCATAACGTCGACCGTCACAACAGCGCAATATCGATCGCTTCTCCGCTTCTGTTTGGCCGCCTTTACGGCTGTCTCAACCTTTGTCCGAATAGCATCCTCCATAGACTTCCCTTTCCAGAAACCGAATTTCATCCTCGATAGCCCGTGCTCGCTCTCGGTAAATTCCGTCAACCTGTTGAGGATGATCCTCTCCAGAAGTTTCTCGAGCGTATCCAATAGGCATATTGGCCTATACGATGCTGGATCCCTCGGTGGCTTTCCTGGCCTCGGCAGCAACACAAATTTCTTTTATTTTTTCCACCAGTCCGGGAAATGGCCTTTCTCTAGATATATCTGTAGCACATTCCTGAAAATTTTCGGGAATGCCTGAATCGTCATTCCGGTCCGGGTGCCTTGTTCACCTTAAGCCCGTTCACCACTGCCACGAGCTCTTCGTTCGAGACTTGCATGTCCTCAACGTTACTTCTTATTTCCTCGTTGTACGGTGTACGTAATCACTTCGTTGGCTCGTGCGTCGGAAAGAGTCCATCTACGATAACCTTCAGTTTTGCTGGACATAGCTCTGAACCCATGGTTGGTCCTTTGGTATTCGCCATTACAATACGATTCGAGTCGTCCCAGGGGTTACCATCAGTGGCTAGGCACAGCTCCTTGTAGCTGTTCGTCTTGCTCAGTCTTATCTCTCGTTTCAATTCGGTCCTGGCCGCTCGGAACACCACCCTATGTACCTCTCTGTCTGCTGCGGTTTTAGCTCTCTGGACACGTTTTCTGGACACATTTGTCTCAGAAACTAGCGCGAAGGATGCTAAGTTGCCTATTCCACCATTAAGCTGGGTACCGCTTGTTTTTTCGGCTCCAGTTTCCTCGGTATGGTTGCGTCGCATGCCTTTACTAACGTATTCGTCAGCTCGTCCGCGTTCCGGTTCGGAGAGTTTATGCTCTTGGTCTCGAAGTTTCTTAACAGAAAATTTCTTGCTTCTCTTCCGTCTTTCTTAAGATGCCGCTTAATTATTGCCCAGTATCTTTTAGTAGCACGCAGTTCAGGACAGTTTGGAGGATTTTGGCACATTTCGACAAAATTGACTTTTTTCTTCTTGAGAATCTCCAACGTAGCTGAAGCGTAGTGAGCAGCTAGATCTGGCCAAATCAATGGGAGATACATATACTGAATGATGAGTAGAAACCGTTTTTTGATGCATTTTTTTCTGTAATTTTCACCATTCACTGTGCCCGTATTGAAATATGAAAAACTTTTCAAGCCACAAGAGCAAATGAGCAAAACTTTTTCCAAAAATTTTCAGTCCGGATTTTACGCACATCATCAGGCACATTTGTCGTCTGTTCAGCGTTGAAAAAAGCAGCCCCGGAAGTGTACTGATAGTCTTGTTGTCCATCAAAATGCACCGGTTTGTCTTTTCGAGGAGAACGTCATACAAGTTCTGTGACCGTATTTGCAATGAAGTTTTCTGTGAATCTGTCCTTTTGGGTGCTCTCTGCTGATATTACTACGTTTTTCGATATTCTGCACAGTTCCGACGCCAATGTCCACTTTTTTGATAATTTATGCGATTTTAAAAGGCGTACCGCGGCCAGCTCCTTTTTCTGTTCCGATGCCCTCTTTTTGCGTCCATGTTTCGGTAAATCTTCAAGAGAACAAGTTTCTCCAAACTTCTTAACAATCTTGAACACTGCAGTTTTAGCGCCCTTCATGCTTTTTGCCAATTTCCGTAACGGCAACTTTTCGGAAAACCATTTGTGTTGCCAAAGTAAACAATATTGTTACACACTGAGCAAAAATTCACAATTTGTTTAAACACTAGACCATTGATAAACTGGTGCCCACTTTTTGTAATGAACAGTCCTTATTAGCTCCACTTTTTGAATGTTGTGCGTGGTTTTCATGGAATAGACCTCCATGAATCGACTCCGAACATGAACTATTGATTAACACGTACATTGATAAGAAAAAGGGATTATGATTCTTACTTACACTCAGTAGCAAAAAAAAGCCGAGCAAATTTTGTTTGCAAAAAACCCCATGTTCAACCTCCTGTAACTTTGTCAATTATCAATATTTTGGCTGAAAATTTAACAACATTATGAACAATGTATATACCTTAGTGATCAAAATTTCATGTTGATGAAATTTATAAATTTAAAGTTATCATAATATATGTGAAAAAGGTCATTTTTGTATCATAGCAAATTTCAAAATCCGTATTTCTGTGAAAAATTTAGGTAGCATATTAAAAATTTCTCCATAGCTTAAAAAAGTACAGAAAACAATGTGGACAAAATTTAAACTATTTCTTATAAGTGGTTTGGACTACAGCTGGCGTCAAAGTTGACGCACCAACATAAGCATTTCCCTTTTTCACTCGATACTGACCTTTGCTGAAATATCGGTGCAAAAAAAAGCCGAGGTGAATTTTATTAATAATACTGTATTACACTGTATACGTAATTTTCACAAACCAATTCATACTGAATCCCATATTTTCAAAGTTCTTCGTGGTTTACACTAGTTATTTAGGATATTTATCGCGTAACAAATCATGTGTTTTAATAAGATGAATTCACCTCGGCTTTTTTTTGCACCGATATTTCAGCAAGGCCAATATTGGGTGAAAATGGGAAATGCTCATGTTGGTACGTCAACTTTGACGCCAGCTGTAGTCCAAACCACTTGATGGAAACAGTTCAAATTTTGACCACATGATTTTCTGTACTATTTTAAGCTATAGAGGAATTTTTGATACGCTACCTAAATTTTTCACAGAAATACGGATTTTTGAAATTGCTATGTCCAAAAATTACTTTTTTCATATATGTTACGATAACTTAAAGTTTATAGATTTTATCAATACGAAATTTTGGTCATATGAGGTCTATACATTAATCTATAGTGTTGTCAAATTTTCCAGTCAAAAATATTGATAATTGACAAAGTTACAGAGCATTGAACATGGCGTTATTTAGGAGCAAAATTTTGCTCGGCTTTTTTTGCTACTGAGTGTACTTTTCTTAAAAATCAAAATTTCCTGTTTTCAAAACCTTCATTAAGGCTTCATTGTTTGATAGTCGGACTCGAATTTTAAGGAATGTACATTCCTGAATCAATTTGTGCTTACATTAGTCAGTCAGTCAGTCAGTCAGTCAGTCAGTCAGTCATGTCATATTCTGCTTTGTATGACGTGCGCAACGAAAACGAGCAACAACAGACACAACTTACAATGTTGACATTATTTTGACAGCTTAGCTTGCTAAGATGTTGTCTACATGAAAAAGTGGTCCTTGTCATAGGCCTGGTTTTGCTCGATTCTTCATCAGAGTTTCCCGGTGACGTTTAAGCACGGTATTAACAGTCGATTTCTGAAATTTGAGAACCTTTGCGATCATTTCTCCTGACCACGTTGGGTTTTGAAAGCGCATGCGCACGTCTTTCGCGTTCCTTATTTGATCAATTTTGAATGTGGTTTAATATCTATTGATGAAATGTCTACCACTGAACAAACAAGCCATTCGGATTGAAGCGCTGTCATTCGCTTCTCACCATGACAACTAGAGGCGCATCAGTAATTGAAGAAGCGACCAGATACTAGCTGAAACAACATCAGCACAGCACTGCCAAATACGATGGAAGGAGATTCCACTCGCGGAGAATCGACACTCGTTGGATCCGGGGTTGTTGAAATTTCTGGATCTTTGATAGATTGGATCGTTGATACAATACTTTATTTGTTTTTCTCTAAACCTTCAATCAAATTTTCCATCACTCACGCAGCAGCAAATGCCAAACACGTTAGTTCCTAAGCATCGCCTACTACAAACTCCCGTAATAATATCTCAAAGTTGTTAAGTTATTGTTCACACGACGGTACTTACCAGTTCTAATGATCTTCGGATCAGGAGCTTTCATCATTCGAATCACTTGATTATCGTACCGTTAAATTACGTTCCCCCCTCCGTCGCCGTTTGATAAACGCCGACATCGCTTTCCTTGTGTTCCATTATTGTCCCATCATCATGAGCGCATTCATTTCGAACCGACGACACCCGCATCTCAAACGTGGCGACGAAGCGCCGATCGCACCTCGCTAATGTCATTTGAGCACCGACCGACAGACCGATTGCCGTTGTTGTTGTTGATGATGATGATGATTATGACAGGGTGTTATTGGCACAGAAAGCTCCCACCGCGGTCCCCGTGGTTGTTGTTCATTCTATGATCCAACAGGTTTTGTGTTCCTACTCGAAATCTACCCTCTATTATCCCCAGCGCTGAATTGACATTTTTTTTTTTTTTGATATTGATGGCGAGGTGCCAGAACATCCGGCAGACTGGCGTTCGTGCTGTGGAGAAATTTTCCTTTGGACGCGAGGAACAAAATCAAAAAAAGTAGAAGAAACGGTATTCACTCCCACGAGAGGAAAAGTCAGCAAAGCGAGCCTATGAATAATACCGAGCTAAGTGAGGGTAAATATTGGATGAGCGCGAGGATGCGTGCCAGAGAGATTGCCCCCTTGGGAAGCAGGACGGCCACCGGCGAATGATGGGGACCGGGAAGGAAAACGATGGCTGAGAAAATGTTGTCGTTACAGTTGGAATCTGGAAAAAGCGGGTTGTGGATTTGCACTGTGGGAGAATGAAGTTGATTTTTGGTGATCGTTTTCAGCCGTTTTCAGCTCTGAAGGCAATAATTGACAGTGCGTTGCGTTCGTCGGTTCACTCACGGAAACTGATTGCTTTTGTGACAGTTGGGAAATGAGCTACCGTTTCTCAGTCTGGACGTTTGGTATTGAAGTCTTAATTTTGTTAGCACGGCACGATTGGTTAGTGTAAGGTTGATCAGAAAATTAACCTTTTGTTATTCTGTGTAGAATATGATTTTTTTGTTATTCTGAAGGAATGAACGCTTTGGCAAAATCTCCCTCTCTTTCTTAGCGATTCAAGCTTATTGCTTTCACAATTTAGTTATTGCTCGCTGCTAACTTAGTGTTCTAAATGTACTTCCACAGTTATTACTTAAGAGCTGTCGATGCCAGGTATCATTTTTGCATCAGTATGAGTGTGTGGCAAGTACAATCATTCCCTATGCCCAAGGAGCCGAGAAATTTTCCTTAACGAAAAATTCCTAAACCAGACCGGGAATCGAACCCAGCCACCTCTAGTATGGTGTTATTTTGTTGCCGCGCATTTACCGACTGATCTAAGGGAAGACCCTATTAAGTTATCCCTAAACCAACAATTTTGGAAATTTAATAACGACATTTATTGGCTGTTCATATCGAAGTATTTTTTATTGAAAAAGCTAAACTTTTCAATGCTTAATAGAATCTAATAATGAGAATGATCTACTCTTTGAATTACCTGTCGCGTTGATAACAATTCATAGTTTATGAAATGTCGAATTTTTATTGCGTGTTGATGTTAAACGGTGTTGATGTTCCTGTTAAACAGGATAACAGGCAGTTTACAGCATTTTTACACGTAGGGGAGAACAGTACAAAATGCACTGGTGGGGTAGACTAACCAACTCAATAATTATGCTGAAATCTTTAAAACTGTAACTTTAATGGAATGATATTTTATAATTTTTAACATGAAACAGCATTACTCATAATTTTGTAGTACAATTAGACACTAAAAACACCAAAATATGATCAAAATTGAAGAAATTGTCATGACTGCCCCTTACATGTAAATCCTAGTTTTATTAAAATAAGCATTTACCATGCGTCAACATTTGTGGTTCATAATAAATTCACTTCACATGTATTGCACACAGCGATAAAGACTGTATTCGATGAAATTTGGACACACAAAATAGGTCACCAAAAATTTTTATTGATCCCGATTCTTTGAAAACTTTCTGGAAATAATGTGACAAATGGTTAAGTTTTGACATCATTAATTTATTGAACCTCTTCTCCCAACCCAAATACCCACACCATTGCCTTGACCCCTTTCATAAAATTTTGGGCAATGATAGGACCGACTTGTTTATTTACTTTTAACCACACTTTTCTGAGTGTAAGTTCATTTTCTATCAGTTTTGGAGTTTTAACGAGCTTTGCCTTCATGATCGCCCAAAATTTTTCAATTGGGCGAAGTTCCGGAGTGTTTGGAGGGTTGACGTCTTTTGGTACAAAAACTCCATTATTATCTTTGTACCAGTCTAAGATGGGCCGGGCATAGTGGCAAGATGTCAAATCCGGCCAAAACAGTTTCGGGCCATCGTGAGATCTCAAGAAGGGCAGAAGTCGTTTTTGGAGGCATTCGTCCTTGTAGATTTGTCCGTTGACGGTCCCAGAGGTGATGAAGGGCTGACTCATTTTGCCACATCCGCAGATCGCTTGCCAGACAAGGTATTTTTTGGCGAATTTCGACAGTTTCTTCTTCCGTACACTCTCCGGAACGGCCAACTTCGAGGTGGCGACGTAGTGTTCCTGTCCTGGTATTTGTTTGGTGTCGGCTTTAATGTAGATCTAATCGTCCATCACAATGCAGAACGGTTTTGTGAGCCACTCCCTGTACAGTTTTCTTGCACGAGTTTTGGCCACCGAGTTCTGTTTATCGCTCCGGTTCGGTGCCTTCTGGACCTTGTACACATGTAATTCAGAACGTTTCATTGTTTTCTGCACAAAACAAACTGAAACTTTCGCCTTTTTCGCAATATCCCTGATCGAAATGTTGGGATAACGGTTAAATTGGTTCAATACCATCCTGGCCTACTCCGGATTTGATGTGCCACGTTTTTTGCCACTACAATTTTTCCGCTTGGTTGTCTTACGGTCCTTGGACGTTTTGATCACATGAGATACGGATGAATGTGCGATTCCGAGCTGTTTTCCGATCCATCGATGAGAAGCATTTGGGTTTTCGAAGTGAGTGCCCAAAATTCGTTGGCGCACTATTTCTTCATTCGAAGCCATCACTGAAATCACTCGACCGATTTTCACGAAACTCATCACACAATTGACACAACACAATGAAATTCATTCAGTTAAAATTTCAATAATTTTTACCCACACGCTAAAAAGTAACGAACAATTGCGTGTGTCCAAATTTCATCGAATACAGTCTTTACTTCAAGGTAGTATTAAAATATCAATATAATGCCACGTATTTTCAAACTATGCAAACCTTAAACTAGTGCAGAACGCACCGTGGCGTTATATATAACTACACGCTTTGAAAAAAGTACCACAACGCTTAGGTGTGGGAAACCAAATTTGAGTATAATTACATTAACCTACCGTTGGGTATAAATAACTTATTTCTGGTAAATTTCACCCCAGTTAGTTATTTAAACCCAACATAATCTACCAATATTGCTTTCCACACTTATCTGCTCCGTTAGGTACTTTTTTCTTACACGTATATACAATGAAGAGTAGCTAACATACCGTAACGTTTTGCTATCTTTATTATATACCCATTGGCTGCTTGATTATCAAACAGAGCTAAGCGGATGAGTTGCAACCTTCTCACTTTTCATATCTAATGAGTAACTTTTTCTAGCCGTGTTTTTACCTTTTCCAAGCGGTGCATGCTATCCCAATATTGTGGTGCATCACATTCCACCGTTGTGGTGCATTTTACCCCAATTTTGGGGTGCATATTGAGCATTGAAACAGGCATTTTACCCTGGTGTCGTTTTGGGATCAAATTGGAAAAGGTTTGTAAAATCATGTAAAATCATCATTTTGAATTTAAATCACATTTGATCTACAATGAAAACATCGTAATGCACCATACTCAATAGCTTCTTCCTAAGTTTCAGCTTCCAGTCCCTAGTAATTCACGATGTTGCTTAAACCGTGCATTTTGTACCATCCTCCCCTACTGTTAATCTAATTGAGTTTTACACCAACCTAGCATAACCTCGCAAAATGAATCGGATGAATTTCTTTTGACAGATGTCCTTGGTTTGTTTATTTGAGGAGTGTTCATCCGTTTGAGTTCGAAAACAAACAAACCACGAATTGAGTTTAACACCAACCTAACATAACCTCGCAAAATAAATCGGATGAATTTATTTTGAAAGGAGTCCGTAATTTGTTTATTTCATCTGTTTGAATTCGAAAACAAACAAACCACGGACTCCTGTCAAAACTGAATTCCATTCATCAGAATGAACCACACGTTCACCAGTGACGTCATCTTGCAAAATTCAATAGAATCAATTATTTTTCGTTTCATACTACACAGAAAAAAAAGTCGTTTACGAAAATGAAAACGGATCGTGAAGTAAAGGGTATTCCGATTAAAATTTGGTCACACAATAATGTGTGTGAGTCGATCAAAGTTTTTAACCCTTATGTGATCGGCAGGTCACCCGGGTACCTTTTATTGTTTTACATTACGAATTTTCATAGTTAATTTTAAAACAGGAAGCTGAAATTCAGTGACATCTTAGTATTAGGCAACTTTTTGCATAAAAACATTTCGTATAATAGGGGGGGAATTCGATTTTTTTTCCCTTAAATGATCGACAGGGTTCCCAGGTACCCACCAAATTAAAATAATTATGACTCTGGCAATTATTTACCGATGTTGATCCTTTTGGCATCATTAGATTCAAAAACTCATTCGCTTTAGGGAAATGATCGGCAATGACCGTTTGAATTCATCTGGTTTCTATAATTCCGGGTTTCCGGGTTGTGTTCCGGTACGAAGACACAATATCGGAACATCTATTGAATTTCTATTAAATGGATATCAGAATCTTTGGAATAATTCATAAAAACTATTTCTCTATTATATTGTGGGAAATATTCCGATTTGTTCCTGGAACTGCCATACTGTAACAGATTCTCGTGAGGCCTGGAGTGGTGTTTAGAAAGTAACCCTGGCAACATGGGTATCAAAATTCATGAAATTTCTCCACTAGGATATTAACAAACGTTTTGTGGCCATCTTATGGTTTGTCCTCAGTCTGCCTTTCCAGAACAGGTTCCCATGGGGCATCGAGTGGCCATGAATATATTAAGAAGGAAACCCTGGCAATATGGGTATCAAAATTCATGAAATTTCGCCACTAGGATGTTTCTCAACATTTTTGCGGCCATTTGATCGTTTGTCCTAGGACCTGTTTTTCTGGAACAGGTTCCCGTGAAGCCTTGAGTGGCCATGAACATATTTAGAAGGAAACCCTGGCAACATGGGTATCAAAATTCATGATATTTCTCCAGTAGGATATTTTTCAACGTTTTGTGGCCATCTGGTGATTTGTCATCGGACCTGTCTTTCCTGAACAGGTTCTCGTGGGGCCATGAGTGGTCATAAATATTTTTAAATAGAAGCCCTGGCAATGTGGTAATCAAAGTTCATGAAATATAAGATATTTCTCAACGTTTTGTGGATAGTGTTGTTCGTTGCCTCACGGGAACCTGTTCCGAGATGACTGTTCCGAGGACAAATCATCAGATGACCACACAACGGTGAGAAATAGCTTTCTGGTCAAAATTCATGAATTTTAAAACCCATGTTGCCAGGGTTTTCTTTTTAACATGAAAATGGCCAGTTGAGGCCAAACGGAATCAAGTTCCGGATTGACAGATCCAAGGACAAATCATTAGATGGCCACAAACTGTAGAGAAACATCCTAGTGGCAAAATTTCCTGAAATTTTCTACCTGAATTGCAAAGGGTTTCAACTGAAAATGCTCATGGCCACTCGACTCCCCACGGAAACCTGTTCCGGATAGACAGGTCTGTGGTCAAATCATCAGATGGCCACGAAACATTAAGAAATATCCTACTGGCAAAATTTCGTGAATTTTGATACCCATATTGTTAGGGTTTCTTTCTAAATATGTTCATGGAGACTCTAGGCCCTATGGGAACCTGTTACAGAATTTTCGTTGCAGGACCAAGGCGGCCTACAATGGAATAAAAACAGTTTCTAGGAATTATTTCAAAGATTTTGACACCCATTCTAGGAAATTGAATAGATGTTTCCAAATAGTGCCTCCGTACCGGATCACTGCCCCGGAAACCAGGAATTACGGGAACCAAATAAGTTCAAATGGTCATTGCTGGTTATGTCCCTGAAGTGGATCACTTAGATGTGTTTTTTTTTTGTCGAACCCATAAAGGTTAGTAAGTGAAGTTCTTTTTCTTTTTCAAGTTTAGTTAATACAGAATATAGAAGAAAAATTCAACTAAGCTACCTTTTTACCGCATGCGAATTGCCGGGTCTATCGCTTAACACTTGCCATCAGATTTTGTACAGTCTCCTTGAACACTTTATTCGCCGCAGAACGCCAGTTTGCCTTGAACCGTTCCTCGTTCACAACAGCTTTTTGAGTCTTCTTAAAGTTCCGATTGACGACAGCCCCGTGGATTGGTTTGGATTAGATTTGGATTGGATTTGGATTAGATTTGGATTGGATTGGATTGGTTGGATTGGATTTGGATTGGTTTGGATTGGTTGGATTGGATTTGGATTGGATTTGGTTAGTTGGATTGGATTTGGATTGGTTTGGATTGGTTGGATTGGATTTGGATTGGATTTGGATTGGTTGGATTGGATTTGGATTGGTTAGGATTGGATTTTGGATTAGGTTGGATTGGTTTGGATTGGATTTGGATTGGATTTGGATTGGATTTGGATTGGATTTGGATTGGATTTGGATTGGATTTGGATTGGATTTGGATTGGTTGGATTGGATTTGGATTGGATTTGGATTGGATTGGATTGGTTTGGATTGGATTTGGATTGGATTTGGATTAGATTTGGATTGGATTTGGATTGGATTTGTATTGGATTTGGATTGGATTTGGATTGGATTTGGATTGGTTGGATTGGATTTGGATTGGTTTGGATTGGATTTGGATTGGTTGGATTGGTTGGATTGGATTGATTTGGATTGGATTTGGATTGGATTTGGATTGGATTTGGATTGGATTTGGATTGGTTTGGATTGGATTTGGATTGGATTTGGATTGGATTTGGATTGGATTTGGATTGGATTTGGATTGGATTTGGATTGGATTTGGATTGGATTTGGATTGGATTTGGATTTGGATTTGGATTTGGATTTTGATTATTCACAAAGCCTTATTGATATTGCAAGTTTATGAGCTTCACGGCAAAAGAACTTATCATGAAGTTTGACGTTTTGGCAAAATTTCTAATTTGGAATTGCATTTGAAACGATTTGAAATTTGCATTAAGAATTGCAACATATCGTTTCAATGTTTGTGTACAGGGTGTCTCAAAATAGGTTTCACATTTTTTCAGTTATGGTTTATTTCAGCTGGATAGTTTTAACAGCGGAATTGATTATACCCGTTTTGAGTGTATTCTTTTGCCAGCATACCACTGGAGATAAATAAGCGATTCCGTTTGTTTATATTCATCAGCTACCGTGGAAGCCAAACGGGAGAAAGTTTTAGAATAGCATTTGCAAAAGCTTAGACCGTGTGAGATTTTCAATAGATTTAAACAGTTCGGAGTGAGTAAGCGTGTTGTTTTTCGTTCCTTGAAATAGTTCAAGGAAACTGTAAATGCCTATGTTCAATACGAAGGAGGTGCCAGACGAACTGCCAGAACGAAGAAAAAGATCAAATGTGTAAAGGAGCAAATAAGACGTAATCCGGCCGTATCTGGCCGTAAATTGAGCAAACAATTTCAAATGTCCTCTGCTTCAATGAACATGATCTGTAATGCAAGTTGTACAAGAAACAACGGGTTCACGGGTTGACGAAGCGTCATATGCAAGCCAGGGTCCAAAGAAGCGGAAATTCTTTGGTTCGGCACGGTGATTGTGAGACTTTATGTTTTTTAGCTCTTCCTCCTTCAGGACAGTCATAATTAACAAAATGATCGTGTGTATGGTAAAAGTCTTGCCAATATTCCAAGAGATACACTAGCTGTAGAACGCTATCAGAATGTATTGAAAATTATTTTATGGACTGCCGTCTCACAAAAAGGAAAATGTCCTCTTCTTTCCATAGATCCTAATGTGAAAATCAACACTGAATACTACATCGAGCAGGTTTTGAAGAACCATCTGCTTCCTCATGCTCCAACGCTATATGGGAATACACCATATTGTTTTCAACAGGACTCAGCTCCAGCTCATAAGGCAAAAAAGACACAACCGAGACAATTTCATTACAAGCGTGAAGAATGACCTGCATCTTCACCGGCTCTCAACCCACTTGTCTACTTTTTTTGGGATTATATGCTTCAACAAATAGGCCATACGAATGGGCTTACTTTAGATCGATTCAAGAAACATTTGGATGATATTTGGGACCAAATTTCTCAGGAAATCGTGCGTGCCAGCTGCGATGGGTTTACAAAGCATTTGCGCAAAGTTATAATGGGAAAGGGCGAGTCTGTAATCCCATTTTGTTTTAGTGACACCTATTGTGAGACACCCTGTATGTTTTGCCAAACTTCTTCGAATCACGTGCCTCGTGGTTCATTGCATGTTTTAAAGTTTTCCCATGGCATTCTGGATCTTATTTCAGCGTAATTTGTCAATCATACATCAGGAGAAAAGACTCACCATTTATCATTTCAAGCAAAAAAAAAACCTTCTCATGAACATTCCCAAATCGCAACATCTCCATTTTCCTCAGCTCACGAAAGTAGCCGGGAAACTCATCACTCATCTTTCAATGTCTCCGAACACGAGATAACAACCCTGTCGGTAGCGATTTTCCCCCACAACAACCCAGCCGTCTTCGACCTTCCTGTTCGGGAAAAACCTCGAGCGCCGATTTAGGAATTTCCTTGGCGAGAAGCAGACTTTCACACGCCCTTCATGCGGGCTGGGAAAATGCGTGGTGGCCACCGTCAGAAGGCGGAAGTTTTGCCATCCCGCCAGGACGGCAGCCTGAAGAGCATGTGAGGTGTAATAAAACGAGCCATTAATCCTTTCAACTTCCACATCTCATGAAAATCAAATGGTGTTTACCCAGCGCCTTTTCGCTCCAAGCTCCCGGAAGAGTGCTTTCACACCACCATCACCACCCCGTCCGCCCCGATGTCGTTGACGCCCTTTTCTTTGTTTGTTTTTTTTTCCTCTCCCTACTGTTGTTGAGTTTCGTATGGCTGTGTGTGTGTCAAAATCGTTGCCGGGGATGAAAAATGCGGGAAGGTTGTGTTGAGGTCAAGTGTGTAAACGATTCGACGGGCAGGAAAGTCGATGAAATTTTCAAGAGCTCCACCTCAACAGGCTCAAGGTCTGCGGTTATTTTCACCGACTCCACCGAGACCCGTGTTTGCGGCGGGGTTGATTTGCGTGAAAGTTTGTTGCACAAATTCACGACAACGACGACGACGTGGTATTTTGGGGGTGGGGATCAAGGTGAGTAGGGGGGGAAATTGTGGTCGGAGCTCTCCGAAGAGGTGGGAAGGCTTGGTTGTCACGTTTGTTGAAGATGTAGTGTTGTGGGAAGGAACGATGAATGAGTTGTATACATGGGTGGATGCGAGATTACCGGCTGGGAAATGTGAAGGCCTGATTGTGGCTTTTGTTATGCAAAGAGGGACTAATTCTGGGGGGAAACAGTCAAGGTGACGGTCGCGAGGAAACAGCAGAAAACCTTCAGCCTTCAGATTTGGTTCAACTTGAGTGCATCCAATCGAGCATCAAAATGAGCCACATAAGAGTTTCGCACTTGTTTTAGAAGCGTTATTTATTGCCAACATTACTCCTCATTCTGGTGAAAGTTGCACACCATCAAAGCCCTTAACCAAGCAGTAAACAAAGCTTAAAACTTTGTCCAATATATGTAGTCAATGACCAGCCTCTCAAGAGTCCAATTTTGACAATGTGAATTCCCAGTTTCTCCCTTTCGAAAAACTTTTTCGACCCGAATAACTTCCATTTACCGAAATTAGTTTTTCCACTTCAGACGGTTACTTGGAACACACTCACCACAGTTTGTCTCTTGTTTTAAGACGTTTCATGTTCGGTTGAACCCCTCCCCATGTCCGAGTGAAATCCAATCTGCCAATTGACAAATATTTCCCGGCATCCTATTCTTTTCCGGATCATTTCCATTTTCGGATTATGCGTGCCAAATGCCACCGAAGGAAAGGCTGCAATCGACGATGGGAACCATAAGGTTTTCCGTTGGTCAGCGAAATATGTCATTGTGATTCGTTTTTGGGTGCCTCCTACCGTTTACTGGGTTAATTTTACGACTGCAGGTGGCTTGAGTTCAATTTCGTTTTCGAAGAGTGGGAGGATTGACTGTGTGAGCTATGCGAAACAGTTCAAAGATTTTGCATAGTTCTATTGAACGCAAACAAACCCAAACTTTGCTTTTCACGATGATTGTCAATTTACAATGTGAACGGCCCTTCAATATTCCGGATCCGAACAAATAAACACATCAAGAGAATCCACTATTTCCATTTTTCATTCGTCTAACTGGTATCAACGTTCTTTTCAACCAGCTTCGGTCTGCTCTCAACTTAAGGGGAGTTGAGAAAATGTCCAACCCGAAGGATTCCCTCGACCGGATCAGCAATCGAAACCACCCCCTCCGGATTGGGAAGCCGTGCTCTTACCAACTAAGTTTTCTGAAGCTCGATTCTCTCCATTTTTCACGTTGAAGCCAATAAAATAAAAGGGGAAAATATCGACTTACTTCCAAGTGATTAATTTTGGCCATCTGGTAGGAATCATCTATTATAAGGGTTGAGAATGGACACAAACATCCGTTGGCGATGTCTGCAGTATCAACAAGCGATTAAGTTCTTAACACATTTTCAATCGAAGGAACCGCTGCACTGAGAAGGTCAAATTTGAGATGTCATGATCGAGGCAAACGCCCTAAAGATTGGACTCGGAAAAAATGCGACACTTTGTTTAGGGTGTAACTTTTTATTGCGTGAGTAAAAATTAAATAAAGTTTGGGTAATACTAGTTAAGAGTGTTCATGTGTGCAAAATTTTGTCGCGATTTGTTTAGTAGTTTTCAAGATGCATTCGAAATAAGAAGATCATGGGCGCAGTGATCGATAATCCCGGTCAGTCGCACAGATGGACCGGCAAAAGGCTTGGAATCCACCATTCCACCCTGCCCCGCGTTGTGAAGATGTTCCAGGAGACGAAAACCATCGAGCAGCGCGCTGGAAGCGGCCGAAAACCGAAAACGGAATACCCATAGAAGGCACGGAAGATAAGGCAGTACTTTAAGAATAACCCAAACCTTTCCACCCGAGACGTGGCCAAAAAGGTCACTTCGTCCAAGTGGTTCGTCCAGCAGACCATGAAACGGGCTGAGCTACGTGTTTTTTAGGTCAGTAAGGCGCCAAACCGGACTGTCAAGCAAAACACGGTGGCCAAATTGCGTGCGTGGAAGCTGTACCGTGAGTGGCTGGTCAAGCCAGGCTGTCTCGTCATGGGCGAAAAGTTCCGGAAGAGAAAGATGGACAAATTCGCGAAGAAGTACCTGTTGTGGCAGACGATCGGCGAGTGCTGACGGTACAGCAAACCCTTCCTTCGCTCTCACCGTGGTCCCACGCTTTTCTGGCCGGATCTCGCTTCGTGCCATTACGCCAAGCCTGTAATGGATTGGTACGAAACGAAGGGCGTTAATGTGGTCCCGAAAGAGGCGAACCCGCCAAATACACCAGAACTTCGTCCGATCGAAAAGTTTTGGGCAATAATGAAGAAAAGCGGATAAACATTCAAAACCGATGAAGCTTTGAAGAAAAACTGGGAGAAATTTTCTAAGGAAGATGGACAAAGCCTCGCCCAAGATCTCATGAGCAGTGTTAAGAGAAATGTACGAGCGTTCAGCTTGGGGGAGGAAATTCAATAAATAAATTATGCCAAAACATAGCTTATATATAGTTATTAAATCCCTGAAAATTTGAGAAGTATCCGATTTAAAATGAATTTGTGGTGATCATTTTTGAGTGTCTCATTTTTTCCGAATCCAGTCTTGATGACTGCTGAATAGTATGCAGTACACTGATTTTTGTACGACGGTAATGGTACGCGTAAAAAAAAATCGCGTTAAAAAACCACGTTATTTCAAAAAACGAGGCAAGAAAAAACAGCATTATTTCAAAAAACGACGTAAAAAAAGTCGATGAAATAAATTTTTTAAATCATATTCATATTGAAAGGATATGGTCATTAAAATGTATTGGTGGTGGAAAAACATGGTTCCAGTAACATTGGTCTCCGGGAATCTGCTACAAATGGATAGAGGTTGTTAATTTAATGTGTGAGCAAAACAGTCCAGTGTAGTTATAGTGAGTTTTTGTCTTCGGCAAAATTTCTCAGTGTGTCAATCGTCGTATTTTGACACAATCATATTAGTTCCACATCATGCCGCAGAGATGGCGCTGCAGTCTGTCTTTTCTAAATTAGGCGCTAGACATTTGCCGTCCTCGGCAAAATTTCTCAGTATGCCATTCGTCGTCTTTTGACATTGTCATATTTGTTCCACATCATGCGGCAAATTTGGCAGCGCCATCTCTGAGGTTCAATCTGGATCTGGGAATAAAAACGAGCTAATGATGGATTCTTCTTAGGAAAGTATGGTTGTCACATTTCCAAGAGATCAATCTGAGGACCTGGACATATAAGAACACTACCGTTAATGAGCATTAGCATTAGCATTAGCATTACACCTCGTGGATGGAGCTGCGAAGAGGAATAATTCGTTGAAGACATTGCAGGTCAACAGGTTCGCTCACCTGGACACGTCCATGCAGCCGTTGGGGAGGATATGGTATCTACCTTAAGAAGACACGGGGAACCCACGTATTCTTCAGTAGATATCAAAGGAAAGGTAAAATGAATATTCGGAAAGAATAGCTAAACAGAATGCCCTGTTAGGTGTACAGAACAAAAATTTATTAAAATCGGCCGTTGGGAGCATCTTGTCTAAGAAGATCAAGTGATGCTTCATTTCTCTTCACATGGTTGGGACTTTAGCATAAACTATAGTCCCAGACCAATATGGCTTATAATTATCGCGCAATTTCTCGCTCACTGAAAAGAAAAGAATGTCTGAGAATATTAGAACGGGTGGTGAGAGAAAATTTATCACATTTCTTTGATTGCAGCAACAATGATTTACCAAACAGTTAGCAATTTTTGAAACATTGTATAACAATTCAAAATAATGCATTCACGAAAAAATCCGAGAGAAACTAGAGGTCTGTTTCAATAAAAACAATTGTTAACTGACTATCCATGAGTGATCATCGCCTTGCAAGTGCCACCAAAAGAAATGTCATTTACTTGTTGACAATTTTGGGTTTCTTGCCTCTGAATAAGAAATGTAAATAAATTGTCCTATACAATATAAATGATGATAAATGCTAGTTGAGCCAGCATAAGCAGAAGGAATGTTATTTGTCTGCCGTGGAAGCTGTATATGTTTGAATATGCTTGGTTTAAATTATTTATCCAAGATCGATAGATCTGATGATGATTTTGTTCTTCTGGTTAGGATGTTATCCTCAAGGCTAGAAGACAAATTGGGATGTAATCTGACATAATCTAATGAAATCAAACTAATCTTATCAAATAATCTGAATGTCATTGTCCAGATTGACAACACGTACAATCACTGTTAATACTACTAGCATCTAGTTCGTTTAAAGAAGATGCACAGATATTCACTTATACATTAGTACCGATTTAAACCCACCGTAAGGATGCCATCGGGGCCACTCACAAAATGGCTTACTTCATAGGCAAAACAAGACTCTTAACGATACTTGAAAGCCTAATTGAACCGATTCAAACCAACGACAACGATGCCACTCACCAACTCACTAAGTGTACTAAAAGTGAAGACAAGGCTACCTCTAACAATGCACTGAAAATTAATTTTAGTTTATAATACGAAATCGAAGGTGGCACTAACGAATCCATTCGTTGTTTTCTGCAACGAAACTGATTTGTACGTTTTATGAAGCTACCTTCGTAATTAATGGCACATGCACAACTGTCAAATGCACGAAGCATTTATTGAAACAGAAAGAACATTCGTTCATTGCACAAAAACCATACCAAGAGTTACGACTATTTTGCTACAAATTAAAAAGAAACGTCCTCTGTTGGGTGCATGAAGGACGGACAGATCTAACTTATCGACTCGAAATGTAATTGAAATAAAAATCACAACCACGTGGAATTTCCCAGCGTTTGGTTATTAATGTTTCTGATATGGGATTTTATCCTGTATTTTTGGAAAGAGCTGTTCTTGACTCGGTGGTTCATCTCACTAGCCCATGGCGACTCGTGAGAAGATACTTGATTAATGAGTATGAAGTTTTAACCCTCTGTAACGCTTTGATTTTGTTGTATATAAATAAATTATTCCCACCCATCCCAGCAGCAGCATCAACCGAGGGCAGTGATTGGCTGGTTTACACGGAATCCACGGAATCGCATTTTACCAGATAAAAAGTTATATGAATGTTACATACAATACACGAGACATTTGTTCTACGTAAAAAATCCATCTTTACGAAACGAGTGAAAGCTTATTTACGAAAATAAATTTTCAGTGTGCTGAAGAGTCGATCTGAATCGATTCGCACAGCAAGAATGCCACTGACACCGCTCTCAAAGTGTGATGGTGGAGCTTGATTGTGAACATAAGACAACTAAAAATGACTAAGGGCTGATTTGGTCAGGCTTAAACCAACAGCAACGGTGCCGTCATTCACAAATTGTGACGGTGACTGCTCGTTGGGTTGTCAAAGTGTTCCAAATAAAGCTTGAGTCTGGGCCGATCCTAAGCAGCTAGGACACCTTTGGGGCCACTCAAAACGTGTGATAGTGGGTTTTGTAAGTTCATTGGGAAAACAAGGTACTTTTAACAAAACTTCAAGCAGTTCTTGGGTTCATACGGAGCAATGTTTGTGCTGTCCATATCCTCGGTGTGGCAAGGAGAAATTTTAATTTTTCCACAGACTCTTCCTACCTCAACGAGAGCTCTCCTCTCTTGTTTATATTCACCACCGTAGCGAGTAGCGTATGTGAGTGGAAAAAATTGTTTTATTTTAACAACACTCGATTGCTCTAGAGTGAGAAGAAGAGCTCTTAAATTCACTGAAGCGAATGCAGATAAATTCCCTGACTCGTGGGCTCTTAAGCAAATATTCAGCAGTGATTGCACATTCGCTTTAACGCTGCACAAGTAAGGAAAAAACAAAAATGTTTTTCCTGCTTCTTTTTTTTGGACATTTTCAACAACTCCGGCGACGTTTTCACTATCAACCGCATCAGCGAATCACAGAAACAGAACTGACGCGTCCTCGCACAAGTGTACGCGGCAGCGATCGCACGCGAGAGCACGTGGGCGAAGCCAGATGAGAGCACGTTAGAGCGATCGTTTAAAAGAGAGTGTGATTCACTCGCTCCAAGCCGTCCCATCACAGGCGCACTCTCTCACTCTGCCTATTTACCACCGAATAGAAGAGCACTTTGCTTTATCTGTGGTGAATAATGGTTGTGTCCTCTGTTAAGATACAAATCTCACACCCCGGCGTAACATTTCTAAGGTTTTTTTTTCTTCATTAAAGCATCTCAATGTTAGATTCGCCCTAATGAAAAATACCCAAGGTTTGTGCGAAATGCCATCTCTGGAAGCAAATAATCATGTTTTTCTTTCAACTATCAATACGGTAGCATACGTACATACTTAACATTCAAAAATATTTGGTTTACGTAAGCTATCAATAAAAATGTCTTGAAGTGTATGAAAAATAACACTTATTGTAAAAATAAGTGGCTGTTCATAAACCATGGAGACTTTTTTGAAAATCGCAGACCCCTCCCTCCTTTCCACTCGTAGACCTTTCTCCATACAATTTTTTTGAAATTTTGTTTGGAGTGTAGACTTTGGTCAACAATCTTAGAAAAAAAAATCCAGATATATCAAATTTTCCGAGAGCATATCGAAAAAGATGACAAAATTAGGGTTGAGTCCCTTGCAGTGCTTTTTATATCTGCTTGCAAGAGGTACTGCAGTGAGAGAGAGAGAGAGAGAGAGAGAGAAAAATATATTTTGGATTATGTTACTTAGCTGAATATGCTCGATGTCAATCAATAATCCCCAGTGAATGGGACGCTGTATCATTGCCATATTCACCGTTGCACCTGGTCCTCTCTTATCTTTAGTATAAAACACGTCCGGATCTCCAATCCAGAAGACCTTCCTCCGAAATCACGCTTCTTTTCGCTTTTTTGTTTTCACACACGCACTTTATTTGATTTTTTATTGGTTTCTATTTCACCCACTTTCTTCACTTTCCCAAATATTCAGAATGATCACGGATAATTTAACTAGCAGAACCACATTCATAATTATGTAAATATTTAAATTTTCTTTGCTACAGCGTACGAAGAAATATGACAGGAAAGAAAAACAGGGATTCTGTAGAAGCGCTACCGTTTATGAGTAGTTTAAATAAACACAGCACGCATTGGTTAAATTAATTTATTTACCACTGTAGGTTGATAAATGACTGAACATTTCATCCCATGCCGTGCATACAGGGATAAAATAGAAACCACTTAAGGTCCAGTAACAATGACCGGAGCTAGTAGAATTGTGTTTGTCATCAATGAGAAGTCAAAGAAGAGAAGGTTTCCGAGGAGACAATTTGAGCCTCTAACAACGACTTCAGATCGGCGATGATTAAATCGAGGCGGTAGACAAATCCTTGTGTGTGGGCTCATTGGTGATCGCCGATAACGACACCAGCAGAGATACACAAAAGCGCATTTTGGCTGGCAATCGTGCGTACTTTGGACTCCGAAGCACGCCAAGATTGAACAAAGTTTCGCATGCAACATACAACCGCTATATTTTTCTACAGCGACTTGATTGTGACTTAATTGAGTAACATTGGAGTTACATTAACTGTATTGCAACAAGTGTGCTGCTAGAGTTGTCGAGTTACGAAGTTGATTAGTAATCACTAATCATACCAGTGCGGACACGAAACATGAACAATGCTCGTCCATGGTGTCTTCGAACGGAAGGTGTTGTTGGAGTGCAAATGGAAGGCGGAACGTGGAGGAGGTGAATGAACTACGAATTGCACCAGTTGCTGCAAAACATCCCATCGTTTACATCGCTAAAATACGGACCAAAACAATCGGTAAAGCCGCAGGTGACGAAATCGGATTGACAAATGGAAACTTGGATCATCACACTGTAAGCCTTTCAATTTCTTAGGAAGTACCCGCTTTTATTTCGATTTATTGACGGTTTGAAAATTCGACATTTTAGCGCTGCTGGTGGTTTGTTGTATCGACGGTACATACGTATAAGGATGGTTATATCATCTACCAGAGCTGCCGTACAGGTTTATCGTGATGGGCAGCAGATGCAAAAGCGCGTGATTGGTCGGTGGCAAATCGACAACAGGATGTACACATTGCGACCAATGGCCGCTACGTCGGAACCTTTATGCTCACGTCGGCTCTCCATATCGGTAGACCTCGGTATCACCAAAATAGATGCAATCACAAATCGACCACGCACGCACTTCTCAGAAATTATCGTCGTCAGGGTCAATCGCAGCGCTAACATCCATTCAGGCCATTACCTGATTAGGGTCACAGTAAGCCAAAGCCTTTCCGTTGAAAACAACATTCGGTACCGACACCCGCCACGGTACAATCTTTAACGACTGAAGCTACCCGAAGTCGCAACTTTTTCGTAGAAAGCCTAGAAGCAGCGTTGCTGGATGAAGGAGAACTGACCGAAACCCTTCTTGAGGACAGTTGGTGTAGTGTCAAAGTAGCTATTTATAACACAGCAGCAGAGATTGTGGAAAGAAACTGATGAAACAACAGGTGTTGTTGATGGTTTCAAACAAAAAGAATGCAGATGCTGGAACAAAGAACCCGTCAAAATGAGAAGCGATACTAACAACAGCGAAGACAGCAAACTCGTTTTTCCAGGGTAAGAAGTGCCGCCTAGAAAAGTTGGAGTGCGAAGAAATGGAAGAGCTGTATCGTTCATAAGAAACGCAAAACTGATTAGATGGTTTCTTTGGCTATCAGTTTATTGAATAATGGAAACAGATACTTTTTCTATTTTCCGACGAACCTGAATCTTATTGACTCGAAAACTACTGAACCGATCAGCGTGACATTTTGTATGCAGGGGTTCTTATGATAGTTAGAGACCCCTATAAGAGAAATATAACCAAATTTTGCATGTTTGGTTTCTGGAGGCACACAATGTTTCTATGGTGGTTCGAGACCCCTCCCCTCTCTATAAAGGGGTGGCTTTCATACAAATGAATCACATATTTCTGCAAAACTCGAGAAATACAGAGAAAATAGAACCAAATTTTGCATGTGGGGATTTTGGAGACAAAAACTATTTAGACGGTAGTTCGAGACCTCTCCTCTTTCTAGTAAAGAGAGAGGGGCTCTCCTATAAGCATTCTTCTTTTAGCATTTCAAGCTTATTGCTTTCACAACTCGTTTATTTCTTGCTCTAAACTTAGTGTTCTAAATGCACTTCCGAAGTTATTAATTGAGAGCTTCCGATGCTAGGTACCATTTTTGCATTAGTATGATTGTGTGGCATGTACATTGTACAATCATACCCTATGCCCAGGGAGTCGAGAAATTTTCCTGCACGAAAAACTCCTAGACCAGACCGGAAATCGATCGCAGCCGCCTCCAGCATTGTGTTGATTTGTAACGATTACATTGAAAAAATGGATAAAAATTGCCTATTTTAACTTGGGTTTACCTTCGCCCACACTGACAAAACTACCCATGCAGCATCAATCATAGTCACCCATGAGTCAGCAGACAAAATTTGACAGCTCTAAAGGGTGTCCACAGTTATATTGCATCACTTTCAATAAGCTGTAACATTTCGCCCTGTTGGTTGATTTCAACGAAATTTTGGGTGAAATGACCTCAGCGTGTATTGTTTACACTGCGTGAGCTTCATTGTGAAATGTGTCGTAGTTTCGCAAATGGAGTCGAAGGAACAGAAAGTGCGCGAGAACATTTTGCACAAGCACTTCGACTACCCACTTCTTTCGCACCGAACCATCGAAAAGATGCTGAAAATTCACCAGTCTACCGTGTCTCGTGTCATTAAACGTTTCGGGGAACGTTTAACTGTCGATCGAAAGAAGGTGAGTGGTAGAAAAAGTGTTCCGTACTGTGTGAAGCATCACAAGCGAGTGGTTGCTGCCTTTAAACTGTTCCGTTCGGAATGTCGCGAAAAAGCTGCACTTGGCCAAAAATTCGTGCAGAAAGCCAAGAAACGAGCCGGGCTGCGTTCATTTAAAGTTCAGAAAACTCCAAACCACAATGAATAACAAAATAGGACAGCTAAAACACGTGAGCGTAAGCTGTACACACAAATGTTGACGAAACCACACTGCTGCATCTTGGACTATGATGTTCTGGAGTGGTACAAGACGAATGGTGTCAATTTCACACCGAAGGATCTTAATCCCCCAAACTCTCCAGAGTTGCGGCCAATTGAAAAATATTGGGCTATAATGAGGCACGAGCTTCGTGGTATTAAGAAGAAAGTTCGGGCTTTTGGATTTTGTAAAGATACACAGTGAAATATGAACAGAAATACCTAAACCAAGATTATATATTGTATTTTATTCCCTGAATGTTTCATGCCAATCGGTTGAGAGACTAGTTTTTGAGGACAAGTTTGAAGTGATGCAATTTTTACTGTGCACACCCTTTAGTCATTACGAAGATAATTTGGCTGTTTGTTAATACAGTGATGTTTTTCAAATCACCCTACTGGTATATCAGAAATTGTTAAAGTTTGAATAAATAAATGCACAAAACTTTAAATGTCATGCTAATGAACTGTAGATGTAGTCACTCAAAACCATTTGGGTATATTCGTAACTTGTCCGGGGGTGAGATTCGAACTCGTGACTTTGACGTGAGAGGTATGGATGTTAACCACTACGCCGGGGTCGCCCCCTCGACTCGTTGCGTTTTTGCTCTGGTGTGAGCAAACGCGACACCCATTTGGAAAAAACAGCTTTTTCATACCCAAATGTTCGTGTACGATGGTGTAAACACTACCTTTTGATACCTTCAGAGTGTCAGCTATCTCTTGCAACTTCACTTTGCGTCTGCCCATGATGGCTTTCATGTTGGTTTTTTTCAATATTTTCCGGAATAACTGCCTCATTTGGCCGAACACTGAAAATTTATTTTCGTAAATTAGCTTTTACTCGTTTGGTAAACATGGATTTTGTACATAGAACAAATGTCTCGTAAATTGTATGAAACATTCATGTTGCTTGTCATCTAACAAAATGCTATCGTTACACCTTTTTTGTACAATGCACAAAATGAATTTCGTGAAGACCAGCCAATCGGTGCTTCTCTTCGATCGTACTCATAAATGTTGGTGTTCCTGCTGGGATCAGCGGAAATCATAAAATAATCCCAAAATAGAAATGAAAGCGCTTTGGAGAGTTAGAACCTCATGCACAATAATTAATCAACTTCTCAAGAGTCAAAGTGGTTTAGTAAGATCAACCACAGACCCAATAACAGCTCTTCCTCAAAATACAGGATCGAATCCCATGGCACGAACAACTTCTGGTGGTGCGCTTTTTTTCAATTAAATTTTGAGCCGATAAAGTAGATCTATCATTCGTGCATGCAACCACCAGAGAGACGTTTCTTTTTTATTGGTAACAAATTACTCGCAGCTCTTGGTAATTTTTTCTTAGAATTAACGAATCTTCTTACTCTGACAACAAATGCTTAGTGCTTGTAACAGTTGCGCGTGTGGCATTAAATACAATGGTAGATTCTTAAAAAGTATAAATCAGTTTCGTTGCAGAAAACAACGAATAAATTTGTTAACCCTACCTCCGATTTTGAAATATAAACGAAAATTTATTTTCAGTGTAGAGTGAACCCAATTTGTTCCTGGAGGAAGATGTTATTCTGGTTTGCAAAATCCAATAAACGGCTGAGGATCACTCCGTCGACTCCGTCGACACCTGCGGCTTTCATGTTCTTGGTTCACTTGATGGCAGCTATCACCTCATCAGCTGTTATGCTACTATCGTCAGGGATAACTATGGATGTTTCGGCGATTCTAGACATTGCCTCCGTAGCCGTAGGCTCATGCAGGCTCACAATAGATTGGCCAAAGTTGAGTGAGTTTACAAAATGTTAACCTAGTGGGTTGGCCTTTTCAACAGGGGTGATAAGTAAAGGTGGAACCGAATTTTGGTCGAGCGGACTAAGCGGTGGAATTGTCTTGGGCTATTTTTTAAGATTTTGGTCAGCATCCAAAAGGGTTTTGGGCAATCTGGGAGAGTTTCTAAGATCCATCATGCTGGCTTTAGTAAGGCGGTTCGAATTGGTCTTAAGGTGAGGTAGACCGGAACGTTGAAATTGTCTTCGGATCGAGTTGCGGATTCCGATAATGTACTTGGTCGTCCTGTCAAGGTACAGAGAATCACTCACCTGGTTTACAGAAGAAACATGCTGTTCTCGGGCCCGAGCGATTGCTTCGTCGAAGTTACGCAGCTGTCGGTCGATGTTTCGGGTGTCTCGGGGAGCGTATCATAATCGACAGAGTCGCCGACATATCGCTGGATCAGTTCCCAGATGATTCGGTGATAGTTGCGCCTGGTGATGGGGTGCCGATTGACCGAGGAGCCAACTTCGGCCACCACCGGATAGTGGTCCGAGCTGAGCTCCTGGTATACGACTGGTTGAGCGATGTTGTTTGCCATGTTTGTGAGGAAAATGTCGAGGGTTGAGTGAGTCCCGGCTTGACTTAACCGGATAGAAGAATTCGGACTCAGCAACGTGTAGTGGCCCTCCTCCAGGTCGTGTTGGATGATGGATCCATTAGTGTTCCCACGGGTGTTTCCCCAGCCTTCATGTCTTGCGTTGAGGTTGCAAGGTTGAGTAAGACCGCAGACGCTTGTTTGGGGCAGAAGGCCACAACGATAACGATTGGTCCGACGGTGGTGTCTACCTCCACACTGATTGCTTCGATTGTTTTGAGCTGAAAACTCGGCAGCAGGCGGCAGTTGATATTGTATCACAAAGCAATGGCAACACCCCCTCCTCTTGAATTGGTCCGATCGAGTTTGAAGAGCCGAAAGTCAGGAAAATAAACATTAACCTCTGGCTTGAGGTACGTTTCGGTGATGATGGCGATGTCGATTTCCTTCTCGTTGAGGATATCGATTAGCTCGATGTTTTTGTTCCAAACGGAACAAGCATTCCAATTCAGGATCTTGATGGTGGCTTCACGGTCCATACTTGTTCATGAAGTTCTTAAGCACCGTGCTGGCAGCGTTGATTTGTTGCTCCTTGGAACGACAACGGCGCAGTTGTTGATGCAGGTTCTTATCACTGTCTTGTTTTATGCCCACAGGAAATTAAAGCATTAGAAAAGTAAGAAGATCCAATGAAACAATTCAGCGCCAACATTTGATTAGGGCGTATCTACATTTGAAAACAAACACCCCGTTTGCTAATTTATCGGAAGTAGAACGCAATTCTTTCAAACTGAAAATATCTGCGGATAGAGATAAAGGTCCTCTGCCTTAGAGAGTTGTTAATTTGTATTTGTGACCTTTTGTTCAAGAGAAAATAACTGCGAAAGCCATTGTTTACAAAAGTAGATTCGCTCTAGTCTAATGTTGGCGCTGAATTATTATTTTATTTAAACCTGTCCCTTCTTGTACATTTTGCTTCATATTTTAATGTCTTGATCCTTTTTTCTGGGTTATGCTATTCAATGGTGTCATAGGTTAAATTAGGAAAATTGTACTCAAACAAATGCTCTTTTACTGTTTAAGACAATTTATCGTCCTGAAGTTAAGTCAATGTATCGTCCTGAAAAGGCGGTTGGAAAATAGTTCGTCCGTTCTATATCCGGCATTGCTTTGTCTCCCATACCACAATCAGACGTATTTTGGCGGGATAGCAAAGCCTTGTTAGAACCGGCATTATGAAGCTGCTTGCGAGCATACTGAACCAATTCCGTTCGCCACGCGTTATAACATAGCCAAGAAAGAAAGTACGAAAATGAGCAAAGCAAATTTAATCATATGGGGACGGGCCACAATTGAAAAATCAGACACCGGCAACAAAGCACAGTTATTGTGAAGAAGAAAAAGACATTTGCTACTTGTTTCCTACGACCGTGTTAGGGAAAGCAAATTTTTCAACCTGCTGATATGCAAGTTTGTATGGCAGCAAAAGTAGATCATTTTGAATTGACAATTGAACTACTTATACTAATGGAACTTCTTCCAAATGACAATGCGAAAAATTGGTGAGTTGATCAAATGGTGTATGAAACAAGTAATTCTATTTAGTCGAACGAGAGGTATAAACGTTCACTTTTGCGTAACGCTCTGATTCTTTAAAATTTTGGAATGTCACCCGGTATAGAAAAGAGAAACGTAGTCCTACGTTAAAACAACTTGATCATAGCAACCACACTTTCGTTCGTTGAGACTCGACGTAGCGATGGGAAACACATCCGCTCTGCATGTGACGTTGGTTCTGTTGCGAATATGTTGCGAGGCAACTTGGTATTGGTAGAAAATTAAAAGCCACTTGTTTCTCCGTCGCTCACCAAAGTGTCGATTAATTCTGATATTGTGATCCTCACATGCAACAAACTAACACCAATTTGATTTTGCAGTTTGTTTTGCATGACAACAAAGTAAGTTTTTCATTCGATTAGTGATCTAAATTGGTGTTTGCTGACGAAGCAGCAAAGTATCATAACCACTCATGATAAACATATTTGAATGAGGCGTCTCAATCAAATCAAATCAATCACATTCAAAATCAACAGCATTCCCAACTGAACAGCACCGACATGCTGTTCAATGTCAACAACAACCCGCAAGCACTCAAACACACAAACATCCCCCTATTCGTTCCGTTTGGCAGCAATTTGAGTCAATGAATTTCTGATACACCCCATCAGCTGCGAACGTGCGACCAGCAGAGCAACAGTTGAGCAACATGCACCGCAAGCAACAATCAGCTTTGGTTTTCAACTGCTGGAGGAACCTTACGCGGCTCATGAGTATACCGGTTGCCACCGTAACCGTAGTGGGGCTCCATGCCTTGGCTCACTCTGCAGCCGTTCAACTGGATTCGGCTGTTGTGCCGCTTTCGATTCTTATCAGAGTGGGTTCAAATCCACTGAGCTGAAGCCTTTCTTATTGTTACCCACAGTAAATACTTCAATTAACGCTGTGGTAAAAACGTTCACTTCAATGTTATCAATCACGTTTGATTACCATCAGACGAACACAATTTAAACGTTTCGCCGTATATCATCTGCTAAATAGATTTACAGATTGGCTCTAATTACCTTTCGATCGGTTGCGATTCGTGCATAGTGCAAAACTCGTTAGCGCGCGCTCGTCCAAATCAAATCAGTTCGTAATTGTTAGACTATCGAAATCGATGATTGATTTCAGTCACGAATTCATTTCCCATTCCGCGGCGGCATTAATATGCGAACGAGTCCGGGGGTTGGGAACTATGTGTCATGACTGTTTTCCGCTGATGACCAATAAACGATCAGCCTGAGGCAGTTCGGAAAAATCGGTGTGGAAAATCGTTAAATTCCATTCGTTCGAGGCGGCGCTGGGTGATGGTTACATTTATTAATTGAATAAGCAGAGGATAAAACATTCGAGAATTGGTGCTCGGGGCGGGGGGTGGAATCGAGAGGTCAATCATATTGTTTAAAATCTCAAACCACTGGGAAAAATGATTATCCTTGCCCTTCGGCATTGTTGGCATGTCGGCGTAATTTGCATTTGCGTAGGCAGCATTCAATTAATTATGTCACGCTTTTGGGGGGAGAGGTTCAGAAAACCGTGATATTTTGTGACAAACGAGGGAGGGATAAGCAGAATCGTGACATCGCATTTTTGAGAAAAAAAAACAAAAACAAAATGATATTCTTATGCAATACCGCCTACTACTACTATCCCTACTGTTACGCCCCTTCGTAAACAAACAGCAAGCAGTAATCGTGCACTCACCACCACTCGCATAAACTTACACGCCTGTTCTGCAACTTTCCATCGTTGTTAGAACTTAATATTCGTGAACTTTCCATTTGTTTGGAACTTTCCATCGTTCTGGAACTTTCCATGTTCTGGACCTTTCCATCGTTCTGGAACTTTCCTGTTCTGGAACTTTCCATTATTCTAGAACTTTCCATGTTCTGGAACTTCCAGCGGTAGCGGCTGCATTATAAAAGCAGCACCGAGTGAACAGTCATTCAGTCATTATATCAATTCTAAGGTGTTAAGATCAAAAGAAAAAGCAATAAAGGATAAGTGAATAGAAACAGTGTTGTTTTCTATCAATATCTTCTGGATCGTTCTCGGTGTACGCCAACAGCTCGATGTTATACAGTGTTGAATACAGTCACCCTACGACTAGAGTGCTGCTATCAGCTGGCCTGTGGAACCAACCCGGCCTTTTCAGGGTAAGAAGAGTTGAATTTTCACCGCATGAGCCAGACAGAGCACTCGTTTACCGCAACGGTTCACTAGTTTGAGCGACACCTATTTCCTTTCACTACCGGTTACGTTTGAGTTCTGTGCAAGAAAGCTATCAGCTACTTCAAGTACCTGGATCCGGTGTTTGGCTCCGACACCTACCATACCTACTTTGCTAACTAGAAAGTACCCATTAATGAGTCAGAAAGTACGCATTTTGAAGGAAAAGTGGTTATCATTGTATTAGAATATATTTTCCTCATTAATTGAATATTCATTGCCATTAATGATTAAGTGTACTCATAAATGGTAAACAATACTCAGAAATGAGGAAAGTATACTCTTAATAATGAGTTAAAGCCACTTTTCTTCAAAATGCGTACTTTTCGACTCATTGTGCCTCAATTGAGAATACTATTCCACCGTTCATGAATGACAGCTGCAGCGTATTCCAGTGTGCGTCAGTGAATAAAGTCCGGTATTTATTGGTGACGAAATTGGTTCGCGCCAGTTAGTGTGTTTTGGAAAATGAATCGTGGAGAACTTTTTAATACGCTGTACAATGCGTATGTAAACTTGGATGAAGAAAAGGGAGTACCAATTGGATGCTACTAATTTCTGGACTGAACCGGAAGGGCAATGACAACACCGCACTTGAAGAGCAGTCAATAACAAAATAAAGAGCTTCGTGCCTTGCAGCTAAAGAAAAAAGGTAAACTTCTTCAACTATGAGGAAAGTCTCATGGTGCTCCTAAGGAATCAGCGCCAGGCAGTGAAGCCGCTTTCTTCCCATCAGAAACGGTAGTACTGGCTCGATCATCAATATCAAACATAACGCCCTGCACGAGTAACGAACAAAGCTGAGCTAAATAATCTGAACTCCAGAGTGAGTGCTTCTGATTGACAAAAGTCTGCTGGACTATTGACGGATGATGATCAGTCGAGACTCAGAAGGCTAAAGATTAAAAGATCAAACTTGAAAAAAGATCTCAAAATCAAAGGAAGACGGAGCAAGAGCGGCAGCAGAGCATCGTGAGAAAATGAAGCCGAGGCTAAACAACTGTTCGTTCGGGACATCCAGGGGCTGATAAATGCCGATATATTAACTGAGTTTGTTTGCACAGTAGATATAAATATCCGGAATTTCAGGAAGTGTCTTTCATTGAAATTCTCCTGGCCGCCCTCGTGTTGAAGAAGCAGCAACCAGGAGCTGCTCAAGGCAATATACGATATCTGCGCTTGTACGGATCTACGGCCCACGAAAGCGCGGTGATGAGCGTCAGAAGCGTTAAAACTTTGAGATGGGTTGACTTCTACAAGCTACAAGGCGAGGATTTCAATATCAAAAGAACAGCAACATATCTGCGGATTAATCCCAAAACGAGCCAGTTCCATCAAGGTGAAATGTGCATGCATCTGTACCGGTGAAGTTGATGCGCGCAGTAATGCAAAACACAGCGATCATCTACGATGGCTGACCTTCTGTACAGCGACCATAAGATCGGTGGAAGAACTGGCATCTGTGCTGGGCCCAATGCTGGAGGTTTCATCGGTCAGGATGATAAGGCGAGTGGCGATGGGCCTAACGGCTGCCAATAAAGCGATCTCCCACGCTTATGCATGTGGAGTTCAAATCCGCTTCCTGACCACGTTTGGATAGTTGCAAATAGGCCTTCAAATTCCGTCGTGTACGCTGGAATCGAAAATCAAACCGAGATGGTCTTGGCAAACCGGAGGCTGTTGGTTTTCACTGGCCCACTACATTTACAATTCGGTCAGAGCAAACACGCTTCGTCAACGGCGTTTTCTCGTGCGTTAGACATCAAAGCGGCTTCTAACTCTTGAATCGTTTGATGGTATTTTTGAGTTGATGGATTGATCAAACCGATCTAATCTTTACCATCGACGGATACATATGCAGACAGATAGCAATACACCATTTTGGCATAACCTTGACGCTGTTCAATTGCGCGAACGCTCCGGGAAGGAGTGCTTGTCAAGTGGAGAGTGACGTATGTCACCCTTGAGTAAGGTGCCTGGATTGATGTACACGACCGATTGGTAGTCATCTGATTCCCAATTGCGTACAACTGATTCGGCTTTGGAAGGCAGATTTCCAGTACGCTGGTGAGTTTGTAGCGAAGTCTGGAATGATGGTCATCTGACGGTCATCCGACGTTGGCTGAATATATCGATCACAGTGCTTCTGAAATAGATCAGAAGTCAATTCGTGGCTATGAGCAACACTGAGTTTGAGAACTGATGCAGAACCAGCCGTATTTACTCAGATACAAATGCACGAATGGGTAAAGTGCAGGAGATGCCATTGATGGTTAAATAATTGTTATATGTGCATAAATTTATATTTTTAGGAAATACTGCTCACCCTGCGAAGTAGCATCGATCACGTTATCTGCAGTGGATTTTTGCCTACCAATCTCTCTGACGCAAACATCTCGAAGATTGATTGGGTCATCGAAGGACGAACCACAGCATTTCCATCAATGTTCGTATTGAACTCATTACAAGCTCAACGATTCTACCTAAATCGATGTCCGGATGTGAACGATTCGTATGATCTTCTGTCCTTCAATTAAAACTCATTGAACGAACAATGTGTATTTCAGCTGTGGCCTATACTTTGCATCTTTAGTCATGCTTCGCGACACTGCAAGATACACAGCATACATCCGTTCAATTTCAGAGAAAATTGCGTCCGTTTAAAGTTGTGGCAAAACGTAAACAGAATGTATGGTTGTAACTAACAAAGACAATCGTGCGAATGGATAGATGACGAAGAACGGTCTGACTGATGTGGCAAGAAACCATTGCGAGTGCTTCAGCGGACGCAGAATTATCTTCAGAATACGTCAATGCTGACCAACATCTGCAAAACCCTTGGACTGAGGATTGAATCTATTTTTTGAATGGTGTTATTTGAGAATGCGATTTGATATGAGATAGGATTGAATTTGTTTCTGTATGAAATAAAAATGATTTTTTGTGACTAATATTGGCTATTTGAATAAAAGGATTTGTGATGCGGGGAGGGGGGGTTAACAAAAACGTGACATAATTGCCTAGGGGGGTTACAAAAGTGCGTACAGTTTGTGACATGGGGGGGGGGATCATTTCAGCCAGATTTGCGACCTGAAATTAATGAATGCTGCCTAATGTACATTTACAGTTTGCTCATTAAGTTTTTTTTTTCTCTTTCTCTTTTCAGGTAAGTGATGGTGCTATTGTTGAACTGGGAGGTAATAAATGTGGCAGAGGAGAGCTGTGTGAAAATAAAGGTTATTTTATCCGTTAAGAGATTTACAGGAATTTTTTTCGCGTATATGTAATGTTTTCAATTGTTATATGTGAAAATGGGTTTACACATTACATTTAATATAAACTAGCTGATCCCGGTGCAAGCGTTGCTACGCCTGCAACTAAATTAATGAACATTACAAAGAACTGACGCTCTTTTTTTGACTAAGAATGGGGTCAAACTTATATCAGAACATTCTTCTTACCCAGACAATACACAGTTTGTGGCTTAGTTACCTGGATAATTATCAGGTTTGGTGAAATTTGTGTTTGAAATCCTACCATAGAAACATTTCTTGCATTCAAAAACCCTGCATACCAATTTTGGTTTCATTTGCTTGATTAGTTCTCAAGTTATGCAGAAATTCGTGTTTCATGTGCAGAGAGCCCCACCCTTCAGAGGGGGAACCGGTCTCAAACAATCATAAAAATCTTCCCAAGTCCCAAAGATTTCTGCATATATATTTTCACTCGGATCGGGCAGACAGAAATTCATTTTAGTATCTGTAAAAATCCTGCGTCCAATAACACTCCAAATGCCAAATGTGGTTGCATTTACTTGAATAGTTCTCTCGAAGTTATGCAGAAGTTTGCGGTTCTACTTGTATGGGAGCCCTCCCTCTTTCAGTTGGCAAGAGGGGTCGGCGCCACTTAGTAAACATTTCTCCTGTAAAACACTTCATCCGATCATAATTTGGATTCCATTTAGTTCATTAGATTCTCGACTTTTGCAGAAATTTGCGTTGTCATCTCTGGAAGCCCCCACCCCATATTTATAGAGGGCAGAGTGGTCTTAAACCACTACTTGGGAATGTGTCTCTCCATTTGATGCTCTGATTCATTTGCTTTATTAGTCCTTGAGTACATGCAGAAATTTTGTGTTTCATTTTGTACTGGGAAGGGGCCCCCTTCAGAAAGCTGGGGGGGGTCTCAAATCAGCATTAAAACAGTATTTCCTCTTCCAAAACTTCACATATGCCGAATTTGGTTCCATTTTTCTTGATTAGTTCTCGAGTCATGCAGAATATTGTATTTCATTTCTGACGGGAGCCCCCCCCCCCCACCCCTTTCAGGACGGAGAGGATCCGAGACCATCATAGAAACACTTTCTTGCCTTTAAAACTCTCACACCAGCCAAGTTGAAGGTTTTATTTGCTTGTTGATTAGTGCTCGAGTTGTGCAGAAAGTGATTGTTTCATTTATATGGGAGCGCCCCTTTCAAGAAAAAGCGGGAGGCTAGCTTACGCATAACTGGTAAGATTTGCACTGAGATAAGAGGATATATCTGCTGCCATGCAGTTGACCATCGCGATAAAGCGATACACCTCCTTCCGAGGTGACGATGTTGGGTAATTACGAGTCGTCGATCATTTCTGCTGTCATTTGGTTGAGGAAGTCTTTTGTCGCCGTCAAGACGTGCGTCCATAAAACTTCACGGACGTCTGGCTGGGTTCAGCTTTTTCACGGTTGATCGTAACGTTTTTTCTCAATCTCCCAAGTTTCTACTCGAGACATAAGTTGTGCTCAGAAAGAGCTTCTTCAAGGGAATCTCCGATACCGTACACAAGAATATCAGCGACTGACACATAACAGCTCCTTCCGGATCCCGGATATGATCTCCTGCAACTTCATCTGGAATATTTCTGGAGCCACCAGGCAGTGCCAAAGGTAAACGGGTCCACCGATAGCGTCCAAAAGGTATCCGGAGCGATTGTTTCGTCCAACACAACATGCCGATCCCGCTTTTTGCGTCCACCGTCAAAAAAACTGCTGGCCTTTCCTAAAGCTCTGGAAGAATTTCATCAATGGTGACGAACTGCAGAGTTGGGGGCTCTTCCGAGCTTTGTTCAAGGAACCGTATACCACCAAAGCTATTGAGACACGACGAAGGCCAGATTGAACCGATGGTGGAACAGGTGGTCGACCTGTAACGATACCTCTCCTTCA